>JBBMKA010049413.1:0-19705 GCA_037833695.1 Sechiopsis laciniata
ACTAAACCCTTGAATTGGAAGTTTTCGTTAAATTGTTTATTTTATTTATTTTTATTGTTTTAGTTAGAATTTCATTTGAAATATCAAAACTCCCTTTTAATTTATTTTTTAAACATTGAGAAATTAATTCATAGCTCATTTGAGATTCGACCTGGTTCCACTATTTCTACAAGTTAGATTAGTAAATCAGTTTTATTTTGGCAGGCTTCGACAAACGCGACCATATGCATTCCTGGATAATTTCATAAATCTTATCTTTAATTTCAAGTGGAACTAGTTTCCAATTAGGAAATGTAATGGGGACATGAAACCGCGCACAAGTCCCAATAAAGCTTGCATGTTTTGTTGTATATTGACTGATGGGTTGACCATATGAGTTGTATCTAACCTCCAATTTCTATCCTTCAATCTTGACACGAGTAATCTCGTGAATTCCCGTGGAGCCATGTACTTTTTTTTTCTTTGACGCTTCATCAAGTTCATCATAAGGCAAAGGAAAATCCACATCATCAGGGGGAAGTGTAGACTCCCCTACTATCCATATTATCCTCCTGTAGAACATCCATCTAAAAAATATTCTCATTAAAAAATCAATATGTTTATCATGAGGAACAAAATATCACAAATATACATTCAAGAGTTATAAAAACTATTAATCATTGGTTACTCAACGAAAAATACAAACTACTAAGTCCAGAAAACATGTAAAATTCATTTAGAGACAAAGAAATCATAAATCATAGATGTTGACATTATAAATATTAATTGTTAACCCAAGTGCCTTCACAATCATGACGTATATATGAGGCTTCACTCTCGTCCAAATCAGGTTGTGGCATTCTTTCTGAAGTTTAGGGATAATGTAAACAGATATTAGAAAGTTTATCATTGAAACAAGTATTCGAATACTCTCTTTCAGGTGGTGTAACAACAATAGACCACTGATCATCTAGTGGATCTTCTACGTAAAAGAATTGCTTGGTTGGCTAGAATGAATGGATCTGACTTATGTCCAATACGATTGAAGTTGACCCATGTAAACCCAAACACATCTCTACGCACCCCATTGTGATTCGTAACCCAATCACATCTAAATAAAATAAATTTTAAAGCATTGTAACTCAGCTCCCATATCTCTTGAATCACTCCATAAAAACACATATTGAAAACAATAGGATCTTTATCCTTTGCACTTGACACTTGCATCGTTGAGGCCACTAAAATAACTCTACTGTTTTGAAAATTCCTACTATCATCACGAGTTTTGGTGTTATAGGTGTATCCATTAATTGTATAGTCGTTGTATGTTAACACTTCTGGGAATGGGCCATGTGCAATCCAACGTACATTGTTAGACACTGTTAGTCCACCACCGAGTGCCGCCTACCAAAGAAGTTATTATTAATAGAGAATGCATAGATTTTATAAGAGGGATATGTGCAAAGTTTTTATTAAATAGAATACCTTATCGCGTAACCAGCTTGCAAAAAATCAATTATGTTCTTCCTTGAGCCATTTCTCATTCTTGCATTTTCTAGGATTTTGAGTTTTTAAATACTCCAAGTGTTTACCGTAACAAGTAATAGTGTATAAGGAGTTGACCATATGTATATCAAGAAGGAAAATAAACATATTCAAACTTACTCTCTATATGGTTGTACTTTTACTGAATTCTCAAGTACATATAGATGTGCTTGTTTCAAGTGTTCCACTGATGGTTTAATAAAAGATCCAGTTGACAATGGTCTATCGACTAATGTGTTGTTTCTTAGTAAAAATGAACCAAGTCCAATCAAATCTAACCCATTCAAAAATTCGGTACAAAATTCAACAACTTCTTCAACTATGTAAGCCTCGGCAATGCTACCTTCTGATCGAGTTTTATTGCACGCATAACCTTTTAACACCTTCATATATCGTTCAAAAGGATACATCCACCTAAGATAGACGGGTCCACACAATTTAACTTCCCTTATAATGTGGACTGTCAGATGTATCATGATAGTGAAGAATGATGGTGGAAACTATTTCTCAAACAAACACAACGTAACAACAATATCATCTTGTTGCTTATCCAACTCAGCTATCTTAATATTCTTTGAACATATTGAGTTGAAGAAGAAACAAAAACTAGTAATTGCAAACCTCACGTTCCTTGGTAACATTGCTCGTAATGCAATTAGAAGTAATTGTTGCATAAGAATGTGGCAGTCATGAGTCTTCATACCACTAATTTTCAAGTCTTCTAGTGATACAAGACTTCCAATGTTGGAAGAATAGCCTTCAGGCACTTTTATACCCCATAAAGTCTTACATACACTATACTTTTCATCCTTTGATAATGTATAACATGCAGAAGGTATGTATGTTCTATTGCATGTGCGTATGGGTGCCAACTCAGGTCGAATGCCCCTAGCGTCTAAGTCTTCTCTAGCATTGATGCCATCTTTAGTTTTTCCTGGAATATTCAATAACGTTCCTATGATATTCATACACACGTTTGCATTACATCAAGACAATGTCTGACCTGCAACTTTTTCCAATACGGTAGTTCAAAAAATGCAGGCATACTCTTCCAATAACTGCTTGAAGCTAGGCTATTTGATTTTTTATCACTCTGTTTTCCATTTGCAAACTTAATGGTTTTTAGCTTCGTCAATATCTCTTCGCCTGACAATGGGATCGGAGCATTTCCATATTCTTGGCTATCATCAAAAGCTTTTTTTTGTTTCCTATATGAATGAAATCTTGGCAAATATTTTCTATGACTCAGGTATACATTTTTAACTCCATGTTTTAATCGTATTGAATTAGTGTTCTCACCGCATATCGGACAACCTTTATAACCCTTGACCTTGCACCCAGATAGGTTACCATATGCTGGAAAATCATTGATCGTCCAAAGTAGCACCACTTTTAAAGTGAACAATTCTCTTTTATGTGCATCGTAACATTGCGCCCTATCTACCCATTAAACTTTTAAATCTTCTATCAAGGGAGCTAAGTATACGTTTATATATCGTATCCTATTTGTTTTGGTCCTGATATTAACATTGAAAACACTTCCTTCTCATACACAACCATGGTGGAATGTTGTATATTGTAATAATCATTGGCCAACAGTACTTAGTGCTCATATACCCATATGGATTAATTCCATTAGTGGACAAGCCCAAACGAAGGTTTCTTGGTTCTAAACCAAAATCTGGCCATAAGTGATCTATCAATCTCCAAGCAGGAGAGTCAGCATGTTGTTGCATAGTCCCATCTACAATCCTGTCAGTTGCATGCCAAACCAAGTCTTTCGCATGTTTAGCACTTTTAAACATCCTTATAAACCGAGGAATAATAGGAAAATACCACATTTGTTTGGCTGCTATTCCTATTTTCTCTTCTTTTGAATTCTTACGTAACTTCCATCTTAAAGCATTACAATGAGGACACTTATTTCACTTAACGAACTCTTTCCTATACAAACAACAGTCGTTTGGACATGCGTCAATTTTTTTGTAGTTTAATCCTAGGCCACACAAGGTTTTCTTGGCCTCGTATATAGAGACTGGCAACATGTTGTCTTTGGGTTAGGAGTTCACGCAATACAATTAATAGTTCAGAAAAACTAGTATTAGACCATCCAAATCGCACTTTCAAATTGTACAATCTCACAAGAGCAGACAACTTAGTAAATTTATTACATCCTGTATACAATAGTTTCTTAGCATTCTCAAATGTACTATCAAACATCTCAGGTCCTTGTGAAGATTGGTCATGTGCAGCCTGAACCATGTCGATAACATTAAACAAATCATTGTCTTCCTCAATATTTTCATATATCTCATTCTTAAATGTATATCTGATATCATCAGTTTCCAAAACTTCACCGTGCCAGAACCATATCTTATAACTTTGGTCAATACCATTGACATATAAGTGGGTTATAATGGTTGAAACATCCTTAGACATACGGTTCCCACAACACATGGACATCGAAGTAAATTCGACCCGTTGGCATGTTGCAAACCAAACTTAAGGAATGTTTCAACCCCCAACTCATATTCCTTGGACAATCTATTCTCTTTCATCCACGACTTCTCCATTGTCAATTCTAAAAATTAAAAAAATAAAAACAAAAACAAAAACAAAATTCAAGTTACATAAGTTAGATACAACTTCTAAATGGACTAGAATATTTTCAAACACCAAGTCACCAACCTTAAATGCAAAACTAAAATGAAAATTAATTGAGGAAGAAGATGAAATGATTTTTTTTTAATTATTTTCTTAACCACTCATCAAATTTTTAATTATGGTTAATTTTTTTTTCAACTCAAGGACTATTTTTAAGTTTTTGGCAAAGTTGAGGGACTAAAATTAAACTTTTGAAAGTTTTTTACTTAAATGGAACAAAAATGATAGTTGAGTGACCATAATGAATTTTCAAAAATCTAGGGACCAAAATGAAACAAAGATGATAGTTGAGGTATCAAAATGATATTTAAACATTTAAAATATTAACAACCTTTTCATGATAAAAAAAAAGTAGAACTATGATAACTTTACATCAAATATGAATTTTCTAAAGTATATCTCAATATGATAATTTTTAGCACAAAGAAGTGGAATTAAAGAGAATACGCATGAGCCAACAAGAGTAGTAGCTCGACGACATCAATGTACACCCAACAATCAAAAGGTCATGGATTTGAGTCCTCCCACCCTCAAACTGTTTTAGTCTAAAAAAAAAAGTACTCATGAAAGTAAAAGAATTTTGATATGATTTACTAAAACTCAAATGCATAACTCTTCTCATAAACATAATCTAATTATAGTACAAAATATCACCAGTTACAACAAATAAACTAAATCAGTATTATAATGAAACAATTCAAACATGATTTATAATGAATAATTGTGAATTCTCAACTAATGAAATCCATTGACTTGATAAAATGCTTAGTTAATTCTAGTGATAAAAACTATTCATGAAAATTGAATTTGAGAATGAAAAGGAACAAAGAAACTAAGGCCTCATTCGATAACCATTTGGTTTTTTGTTTCTAGTTTTTGAAATTTAAGTCTATTTTTACTCAAATTTCCTACAATGTGTTCTACCTTTTCTACGATGTATCTATCTTTCCTTAAGAAAGTATGCAAATGATAACCAACTTTAAAAAACAAAAACAAGCTTTTGGAAATTACTTTTTTTTGTTTCCAAGTTTTGGTTTGGTTTCTACAAATATAGGTGAGATGTAGATATACAAGTAAGAAAAAGCACATGGTACGATACTTGTTGTAGGCTTAAATTTCAAAAACAAAAAATAAAAAACCAAATAGTTATCAAACATGGTTTAATATTGTTGTTTAACATAAATTTCTTTATCGTTGTTATAAATGGAAGATAGCAGGAAATGTTCTTGCAGATACCATGCAACTTCGTAGAATCAAAGCAAAAACACATAACATAAACCCTAAGCTTACTTCCTCAGGTGTATATTACGCGACTTAGAGATGGTTGCTTCCACGATTTCCCAAACATTACCAAAACGAAACGTGAAGTTTGATTTAGCCAAATTGCCAAGTACGTACACAAATCAAAAAAGAAATCAAGTAATCTCATTTCAATTGCTATATAACTCCAATGCTTCCATCATTTTCTCCAACATTCTTCCTAAAGTAAAATGGAGATTAGATTAATATCAATATTGAAACCAAACAAATTTGTAAGATAGCAATAAAGAGCAGGCTGGAAACTACTCAAAGCCATGAAAAATTTTAAAACAAAAAATGTGAATAACAAATGTTAATGGGTCCATGAAATAAGATAAAGAAAACAAAATTTAAGTTAGGTTTGTTTTGGTTTGATTTTTAAAAACATATATAAGTTTAAAATGTAGATATGAAAATAAGAAAAATCATATGTTAGAATAGTTGTAGGCTTAATTTTCAAAAAACAAAAACAAAATAATTAACAAGGGGCTAATATTTTTCATCTTTCAAACAATTACATGAAAAAGAGAGAAAATTGAAAAATAATATACAAGTGGATATATCTTAATAAAAGAAGGAAATGCTCTCAGCACTCTTAAAGAAGTAATCATCAGTCAACTGTCGTTGTAGAGTAATAAAAATACAGAAAGGTATATTATCAACATGAAGAGAGAGCCCAATGCTAACAGCTAAAAGTTCCAACCACAAATTTTATAAGTTTTAAAGAGTTATTAATAAAAAATCTGATTTACAATAGAGAAACAAGAGGAAGTGGAGCAATCAAATCTGCAAAGCAACTGCTCCATTCTCTTTCTCTGGACAATTTTATTTGGACATTGATCTTTATTGTAAAACCCAAAAAGAAGAAAAAATAAAAAAGAGAAAATAGAAAACTCGTGGATAGCACACAAGTCAACATATGAACATCAAAATTTAAAAAAAAAAAAAAAAAACAAAGCAATTACAATAGGAAGAACAACTCAACACCCCTAAAAATGAATTCAAATAAAGTTCAAGGGAAAAAATAACTTAATGCAAAAACTCACGTGGGCTCGACGCGAGGTGCGATGGTGCGGCTGAAACAAGGGATGGTGTGGCGCGAGCGTGAACTGCGATGAGCGGACGTACGTTGAGGTCTGCTACAGCGTGGGTAGATCTGCGATGGTGCGGCTGAAACGAGGGATGCTCGGTGGACGGCGGTGGCACTCGGGGTGACGGCGATAGCAAGGCGGCATGGAGGCGACGGCAGGGGTTTGGGTAGGAGAAGAGATAGAAGAAGAGGAGAAGAGGGTTATCTTTTTGTCTTTATTATTATTATTTTTTTTTTTAAAACAAACTTAAATGGCCTTTTTCTTTTTTCAACTTTCAGCTTTCATTTTTCCTTTAAAATGAGTCCAAATGAATATTCCTTTTAATTCATTTTCTTTTCATTTCATTCTTTTTTTTTTTTTTTTTTTTTTAAATACTCAAATGAAAAGTCTTTGAATATTCTAGTCTAACAAACTAAATCCAAACCTACCTATAATTTGTTCTAAAAAAAAAACCTTCCTATGATTTTTTAGGTTTCACACTTTTATTTTAAATGAAAAACAAAATAATTTATTTTTATTAGATGAGGGTGCTACCAAAAAATTTTAGGGCGACATTTTTTTTTTAACTTAAAAGCTCTTTTTTTTTTTTTTTTTTTTTTTTTTTAGATTTTAGATTTTATTTTAATAAAAAAATCAATAACCAAGATAAAAAAAATAAATATAAATAAAAAGTGAAATAAAATTTAAAACTTACAAATATTTAGGGTATTTATAATTGACATTTGTAATCCCTGGAATCGGTATTTGTAATCCCTCTTCCCTCAACTTATACTAAAAAAAAAAACTTACAAATATTTATTTTCTATGATAATTTTTAAATTGTCATAATCTTAAGAAAATATGAGATGTTATTCTTTAAAAGTAAAAATTTCTATGACAATTATTAAAATGTCATTACCATTGTTTTATGACAATTATCAAAATATCAATAACTGTCATAAAACTTCAATAACTTAAAAGTCATCCGTTTTCCACAAATACGCGTGTTTGTAGACATTTTATGACAGTTTCTAGATTTTTTTAAATTTCTTATTGAACTAACTGTCATAGAATGTCAAAATTGTAGTAGTGTAATTGTAGTACTGTTTAAAAAAATAAAATTTATTTGTAGTACATAAACACTTTTATTTATTTTACAATTTTATTTGTTTTAAAAAAAAACAAAATTTATTTGTAGCACATAAACATATTGATTTGTTTTGTTTTAAAAACTTAATTTATAATCTACACTTTAATTTTTTATTAAAAGGTGAATGGATTCCTTAAAATGTGGTCAAATTGAATAATTATTTTTAGATAATTTGATCCAAATGTATTGGGTAATAATTTCAAATGTGTTCCTTAATTTTAATTGCTACACTTTTCAATATTTGTGGGTAATATTCAAGGAGTTATACCATTATTAAATTATGTAATATATGTAAACTATCTATATTACACCAAAAATTTGGTTTCTGTTTATTTTTTCTATTTTTTTTAATTTTTCTAAAATATTCTAATCAATTTTTCAAATTCACCAAAGAAGATTTATCATGTGTATTTATTTTCCTGAAATACTTCAATGCAGTATATCTCAATGTTTTTTTTTTTTTTTTTTTTTTTTGAAATAACGGTTATTTTTATTTATTTATTTATATATTATGATTATATTTTAAATTTTAAATAGTTTTCAACCATTGGGTTTGTTAATAAGGTATTTTTAAAAAATATTTTTAGACATATATTAGATAATAATAATTTATACAATTTTTATATATAGTGATATATTATTTTAAAATTATCATGGATAATATATTAATTCATGGTTTGAGATTTTAGTGATTTTAAAGTGCTTCAATTTTTTTTATGCATTTCTAAGAGATAAATTTAACTATGAATTTATACTTTTTTTTATGAATCTATGAATTTATACTTACAATATGATATAGATAAAATTTAGAATAATTTATTCAAGTTTCATCTTTTTTTTTTATTATTATTGATTCACATATTGTTAAATAAATAACATTACAAAAATACGAGATCTAAAAATTTTTAAATTCTTGAATTTGAAAGGAATTGTCATTTGTAAACGAATATTGTTAAAAAGTTCAAACTAAAAACTAAGAAGCGAGAACTTCTAAAGATATTAAAAGTTATTGTTCGATGTAAAATCTTTTTTATTGAATATATATATATATATATAGAAACGATATGTACATCAAAATATTTATATATTTAATAATTGTGTAGTGCATAATTTTTTTTTTAACAAAAATTAGATACAAATAAAAAATTTTATTTGTTTTCACAATTTTTAATTATCATTATATATTAAAATAGCTTTTAAAATTTAAATCGTTTTCAAACTTAAAGTTTGACTTAATCTTAAATTTAAGAGAAAAATTATATTATTTTTAAAATAAAATTTATAGTACCACATAAATTTACAAAAATTTAAGATTTGAATTCATCAAATTTTTTATTTTTACTTCTATTCTTATATTATATAAATAACTTAGTATAACATTATGAATGGTGTAATATAGAAATTAATATAATATTATTTTCATTAATTTAATTAATAACATTGAAGTCATTTTTAAAAATCTTATATTTATCTCTACTTTGTAAGGGGACAAAAAAAAAATTTAGATTAAAAACAATAATTTTTAGAATAAAGTATAGATTATTATCTTATGATTTTTTATTTCAAGTTAATATTTTTTTTCTGGTAAAATAATGACGATGATGATGATGATGGTAATAACTTTTGCAAACAAGGACAATAATCGTAAAATTATCTAAATATGACTAATCTTGATTATACAAAATGTATGTTCTTGCTATATTTTTAGGTTATAAACTTATGGAGGTGTTTGATTGTTGGAGTTAAAATAACTACTAAGGGCATGTTTGGCTACGGCGGGAAAGGAATGGAAGGGAAAAGAAAGGAAGGGAAAAAAAGAGAAATGAGAGTAAGTTAATGTTTAGTGTAACGACCCGACTTTCTAAAATACTCTAATGGGGTGTTCCGGCGCATGCATTTTAAAATTCTCAAAATAGATTGGATAAACACATGTAATTTCCAACAAAACCTCGAGAAATCATGAAACACAACTGTTAGTTCGAAAACATACAAAACATGGTTTGGGATCCCGATGTTCAAAACAAAAGACAATTTAAAAAAATTTAAAACATAAAGTTTGACACGAGATAAAAGCTATGCAGAAAGGAAAAATGTCGACACCGTGTCCATGAACGATGCAGCTCTAGGCTAGCCACCTTGGAATGGATCCGTACCTAGAGAAATGTAAGAGGTGAATATATCGAAATATACCTAGTAAAGAGTGTCACCATGGGGTTAAGCATGCAAGCAGAAACAAGTTAGAAGATACGACAACTAAAGCTAAGTGCCTTGCACATGAGTACCCGACTCACGGGTCGATCACGAGTAAATAATGCCAAACGACAGCGTGCAAGCTGTGAGCAAGGGTATAACTAAATACCAAAACATCATTTGACCACTGTCAAGGGTGGCCCCACGAGTGAGAGAAACACACAGGTTCCTTAAATCTCGGGTTGGGACACATCTCATACCGTATCCATAGAGACTTACACAAATGTCTCGGGGTAGCCTGACCACTGTCAGGGAGGACCACGAGTGAGGGAAACACACATGTTCCCTAAACTTTGGATCAAGACAACGACACTCATGTCGTGTCAATAAAGTCATACTCGAATGTCATGCAAATCATCTAACCTTGTCAGAGAGGGCCACGAGTGAGAGAAACTGCAAGATCCCTAAACCTCGGGCCAGTGTCGCCCTCTACTAACCTCAAGCATGCGGGGACTGACCTACCTGCAGATAACATTCTGAAAATACAGGCAGGCTCACCGACAGGCATCCATTCGCGTCATCGTCTATCCTAATGGCCTCTTTCGCCCATGGGTAAGCCAACCTACACGAGGGTGGGTACCACAATGAACGGGTCAAAAAGTAGGTGTCAGGGTCAAGTGAGTCATGACTAGCTCCTTTCTCTCACGTACGTGCAAGATACTGTTAGAGTTCTGCTCTTGTTGGCATTTGAATTTCGTTGTTGTTATTATTTATGTTGTTGTCGTATTTGTAACATTATTGTATATTTTATTGTTATTTTATTTTTTGGTTTATAATACTAATTTATTTATCAAATAAAACTTTCTTAATATAGGTTATCCAATTTTCATCTCCTTTAATACTTATTTTTTTTATATCTTATCTTATTATATATTCAAGCCTTTATCAATCTTTTGTCACTTCTATAATACTTGGCATTGAAAAAGTCATTTAATTATAAAGTAAAACATAGGGAAACGATGGAAAATGGCTAATTTTAAGAAAATAATCAATAACAGGGCTACTTTGTGGTAGTATTTAAATGTATGGTTGAAATAAAAATCTATGTAAAGAGAGAGATAATCTTTCCCCATAATAACCCAACATTATTTTTTAATTTCTTATTAAATAAAAAAAATATTTAACTAAATCATCTCATCCATCCTAAATGCAAAGGATAATCATTTCATTCTAACCAACTTTAAAAAAAAATAAAAAATAAAAAAAAAACCCTCAAATGATATTTTATATAAAATTCAAAATACTCCTAATATCTTCAATATATTTTCATTTGCTTTCGATTCCTTGTACCAAATTTGGAAGTTTTTTTTTAAAAAAATTGTCAAATAGCAGGTTCACACCATTTTCAATTTTCGTCTTCACAAAACATCTTCTAGTCTTTTATTTTGCAACGAAAATACCTATCACTATCTTACGAAGCATTAAATCAGTGTGATCGTTCTTTCTACTATTTGCTCACAAGAATCGCGTGAGGCAATCTTCAAAGGAAGTCGCTTCTATCACAGTTTCATCCAATGACATTTGGGATGACATAAATACATATTCGAATTACAAGATAGTGCAAATCGATATTACAAATGGAACAACTATAGGCCATTCGTTCGTCGATGTACGAGGGAACTACTCGAACATTTGTATTTATTGTTTTTATCTTAACTTTATTCATGAACTACTATACTTATGCAATGATGGTTGTGTTCTATTAATGTTATTGGTTTCTTCTTGCACAATCTTACACATGGTACCTTATTACTTTTTTTTTCTTTCCAAATTATGTACTAACTTTCTACAGATAGAAGATTCATTGAATGATACTATATCGTCAAGCGACAATGACATGGAGTATTCGTTTGATGATAGTTTACCAGAAAATGATGAAGAGATGGTGAATTCATGGGATGATAACATAGCAAAGAATGATGAGAAGTTGAGCGAAACATCCACAAGAAGTACAAAAAATGTGGTTGCAGTGGGATGAAAAAGATTACCCACATTCGTAGTTAGGGTAAGCGACGCGTGATTGAATATAACGAAGACGGACAACCTATTGGCCAGAATGCTACATCTATGCAAAGTTGTATTGGAACATGTTTTCGTTTCCATGTTTCAATCTCTTACAAGTCATGGCGCTATTTTCGACAAGAAACTAAAGATAAGATTTTAGAATGAGTACAGGTAATTCTATTAATGTGTACTTCATTTTTTAAGCAAAGCTTTTTTGAATTGGTACAAGTAACCCTATTAATGCCAATAGTACTTTTATACATTTTTCTTTATAGGATGAATATGTTATAGATCCGAGAACAAGAAAGAATATCCTGGAAAGTACTGGAGTGGTGACATGAATTACAAGTATAGATTGACCAAAGAATTTATAAAGCCTTTTGAGAATGTTATCCACCATATATGGACATTGAGGAAGATGATTGGTCTGTATTTGTTGAATTGAGACTCGATGAAAAATTTAAAGTAAGTGTGAAATTCTATAAGTTCACTCTATTTATAGTTATTCGACCTTCGTCACCTTTTTGACAATGTAAATTAGAAACAAAGTAGCAAAAAATGTGGATATAGAGCAAAAAATGAATACAATCATAGGTTATCGCGCAAGAGATAAGCAAACTTGAACGAGGACATGGTATGTTATTCCTTTCAATAAATGTTAAGTTTTATTAATTCACTCTATTTATGTTCCTTGATTAATATCAATATGTTGTTGCAGAAGAAATCTCAACCGGACCAAGAGACAAGTGATCATAATACGGTTTGGAAGAAGGCTCGGATTGGGAGGATGGAAGTGTAAATAATGAAAGCACGCAACAAGTGCTAGACCGTATTATACATATTCTTTGCAAAAATTTATATTTCACCTTCCATATTAATGACTCATTTTGTTTATTTATTTTAGGATGAGTCGCTACGGAAAACATTAAGGAAGAAAACTTGTGTGTACGCGATGATATCTTATGTAAAACATTGGGTAGCAAAGACCCTGCGGGCAAAGTTAGGGATGTTGGGAAGTTTGTAACCCTGAAAAATATTTCAGTACGTCGTCATAAAAGCCTAATGCAAAGAAAAGTGAGAGTACACAACTTGATGCACAAAAAGCGAGCATGACCACATGCATACTTGAATTAGAAGAGAAAATTGCATAAACTCAATGAAGTTGAGTCTTCCAAAGATAAAACTTTAGAAGGAAGTAGCCAATATGAAGAAAACAAGAGGAAGGAAAGGGTATAGAAAATGTTAAAAAATATTTGCAAAAAGGAAAAAGTCGAGCAGTTATTGAATATAAGACAAAAAATGCTAGTGATTCCAATACTTTTAAGGTGATAATTATTGACCCATATTTTCTACTATAAAAAAGCATATATATTCAACAATGTTAATAGAGTACATTAATGTGTATAGGTTGAAACAACCTGTAGATTGGCCATCGAATCAAAATATAACATTATGGCAGCGGGTACTATTTTTTAGAATGATGGTAAAGTTGTATCTGTCTCCATTGATTTGGTGGTTGATGGGGAGTGCCCAATTTTCATATCATTAAAGGGAGAATACAATGTATTGTTCCAAGAAATAAGGTCATATCAGTAGTGGCCTCGACATTTAGTTATAATGGACAAAGATAAGGTAAGATCGTAAGTCTATTTCCATATTGAACAAGCTTGAGTATTTTATATATATATATATATATATATATATAAATAAAGTAGTTGTTTTGCAATGATTGTAACTAGGACACCAAATGCAATGACAATATAATAACACCAACACTTACACCATATCAGTTTGCGCTTATAGCACTACGTTGCTTGTTGATGACTCTAAAGTAGAGTCAGATTTTAGCCTAACTTTCGACCATTGTTCGCGCTTATTAATTGAAAATTATTGCGAGTAAGGCAAAATTAGGAATAAAAAGGTGTAATTGGCTAATGCTTACGCATTTGGGGAGTAAAATGTAAGATATCGATTATTAAGCCAAAAACAACCATAATAGCACATTTAGCACAGATTTCGCAGAACTCATGCTGATTTTTTATTTCACAGGGTTAGCGCTAGAGGGGCAGTGCGACGCTGATAATCAAAACACGTGATTGCGAGTAACTAAAGCTCGAAAGACAAAGGCCAGAAGCATTTCAAGTAAATAAGGAAGGAATCGTCTGTCAGCAAAAAGTTGACTAACCAGACAAATTAAGAGACAGATTTCTGAAATCAAAGGATTCCTACCTTAGACAAATAAAAACATATTTGACAAGGATTAAACGAGAAATTATCGCAAAGATTGATTCGTGCCATTTTGAGAGATTCGAAGATATGATGACCTAGTCCTATAAATAGATTATATGTGTAATAGAGAGGCGTGAAGGTCTTTTCTTTGGTTCTATCTTTTGAAAGGAGTTTAGAGACTCGACCGAGACGACGATAGTTTGTTTATTTATTTATCTTTTATTTTATTGTTAGACTCATTTTACTTCAATAATACAATTCTAATATGTTTTTCATGTTGTGTTTTATGTTTTCTGTCTGTATCATGAACTAACTTCATTAGGGAAAAACTAGGAGAAAGTGAATTTTAGTATCATGTTATAGGAAGAAACTAGAAGGATTTATCTAGAGCATGTAGGTTAGGTACATCAATATAATATTGAGTGTCAACCGGCCATCCACACAAACTAATAGGTTGTAAATCAGAAGAGAAAATAACCTAAGTCTACTTTGCATGTTTGATAGGTAGTGTTACATCTGTGATGCTTTGAATTGGAGTTTAGAAATGAATGCGTAACTATCACATACTTAGCGCCGGCTCGTAATTACATCTAGTCGCGGTGGAAGTTGGACTGGATGCTAAACGAAGGCGAAAGCAGAAATTAGTAAGGCGTAGTATGATAGAGTCCCTTACGGCAAGTTTCTTGTTTATTATATTGTTGCTGAATTTTATGAGTATCTTAGTCTAGCCTTATCTTATCAATATTACTTATCTTGCCATTTTCTTACTTTTATGATTCAATTACAAACCAACTCAAAATCATATTCGTGCAATCTATAATTGAATTTTGAACATCACCTTGGATAGTTTCCAGTCCCTATGGAGATCGATAATTTACTTATTACTTGTTGTAGACTGCGTATACTTGCGTGAAGTGCGAACTAACCACACTTAAAACATTTAGCTATTTGCTACCCCAGATCCACATCATTTGCTTAGTCAAGTTAAACGTATTCGATCAAATATTCAGATTAAAGTGTTCGAGGTAGTGTTAGGTAGACATGTGAAATATAGTATATGGATCGAGTGGTTGAAAGATTTTTGCGAAATGAGTCCGATAGGAACTTTATGTATCAATGCATATATGTTGTAAGTATACTAACTATTTGGTTTTTGTTTGTGTTTATGTCATCTACTCAATAATGTATTGACACATATTTTTTTACGTGGTAAGGCGCCTACACAAGCTTGTACTGAAAAAAAAAAATGAAAACTATTTTTAAGTTTCTGGATGCTAGATATATATCAATTTCGAATAACAAAGAATCATGTGTTTATGCATTGGCGAAACGAATTAAGGTTTAGATGTGAATGATCTGTTTATTGTTCCATACAATTCGGGATATGTCATTATTTGATTCATATTATAATGGTTCATATTCTAATTCATACATTCTAAATTTAAATGTTTCAAGTTTTAGGAACCACTAAATCTTAATAATCATAGATCATTCAAAATGTCTTGTCCAATGGATGGATCCATTAACAAACCAACTTCCTCCAAATGTGAACGAAGTTGTTGAATTGTATGTTCATCAAACCCTTATCTTTTTTTTAGTCATACAAAAATTAGATATATTAATATGTAAGTGTTTTTTGAAAACCATAGGTCATTCTAGAGGCTTAAACTAAATAAGCCAATATGGAAATCAACGAAGGTTAGTTCTTTCATTAGATAGTTAAGAATAATCACGAATATTTTATTGATTTGTATATTAATGTTAGAGCAAACATCAGGGTCCTAAACAACCAGGCGTAGTGGAATGCGACTATTACATTTTAAAGTATATGAAAGAGATTGTGTTGCATAACACAGCTTCAATACACGATATAGTAAGTATACAACTCTATAAGATTGACTTTCATTGAAAATTATCCTTCAAATATGTCAATAAACTTTCATCATATTAACAGATGAATGATGCACAGAGAAGTTATACATAAGATGAGACTGAAATGGTGCGATCGCAGTGGGCGAAGTACGTGGCTACACACGTATACTTCGCGTAAACGAGTATTTTTTGTGGACATAATTTTTTTGATTCAATAAAGACATAATTGACCGCGATTCGACTGTGGTATAAATTTTATAATGGTTAATTCTAAGTTAAGACTTTATTGCTAAGGTCCTATGCTTTGGAATCGCATTCTATGCAGGTATACGCAGTTGAAATTGTAGCAAGTGATAAATATTTATTTTATCATTCTCCATAAGGAATTGATAATTAACAAGTGTTATCTTAAGAATCGGTACAAAATATTAAACAAGTTCAGTTAGATTTGGTTTTAGTTTAATGTCTATAATAACGAAATAATTAAGAGTGAAAAGATGTATTGAGAAGCGACTAAGATTAAGTTCATGATAAATGATGATAAAAATATTAGTACATGCTGTACTTAAACTTAAAGCACCTTTCTGGAATACTTTATAGCAACTCGCTGGTATATTACCAGTGAGTTTGCGATTCAATCAAGTAATGTGCATGCAACTAACAAGGAGGTTATTCCTAACTCTAACTCTAATGATGCAAAAAGACTAAGCATCGCCTAGCGAGTACGGTTAGGCTAGTTCCTTACTGCTCCATTTCTCAAGGTAGGCGGAAAGCAAGCAACAAATGAGTTTCCAATTTACCTTTGCTAATGAAAACAATCACTACAATCACTAACATAACTTCCATTATCCCTATCCTAATTTATCTGTTTATCAATCCATACTTCTCATAATGATGCATCTTTGATTAAGGTTATGCATGAGAGTGCAACATGAGATCAATTTGAAACTACCATTTATAATCTTAAACAAGTGTGCGTTACAACGTACTCCTACGAATTACAGTAAATAATGCGCTAAAGGCCTATCTATGAAAGCAATGAATAAACATAGAAATTGGGCTGCTGAATGCTGACGCCACTGTCACTCGCATATTTTGCATACCAACAGACACCATGGTACTGGCTTACTAGATTTTACAGATAACATACATGGCCGATGACTCAATCGAGGCTTTGACAACCTCGTAATCCATCAACGGTAAACCTTAGCAGAACTAGCACACCTTGGTCATTGATCCTTCACCTATTTATAGATGTCTGTGGTTTCTTGTAAGTCAAGTATAATCTTAGAGAGAATCTTCCAAATCAGGTATTTGATTTAATGGTAATTTCCGATGATATTCTTTTATTCATGCTATTCTTGCCATTTTGAAATTTTACCCTTTATGTAATTCCTCGATGTTATTTGTTTGTGCATTCTTCCTCTGGTGTGACTCGAAGAGTTCCTAGTCATGTGCATAAGATATCGCATTAACAAGACTTGAGTTCTTGATGTATTTATGCTCAATGTGTGCAATTCGATTTACTTGAGTAATAATTAATCCTAGTTTTGATGTGATCGTGCATTTCACCCATCATGCAGAACTTATACAATTATCTCTAACTTCTAGCAATATTTCTGTTGTAATATGCGTTTATTTATGTTTAAAGTACTTAAATGCGGTAGTGTGAAGACTTAAATAACTCTATTATTTATAATTATCAATAGTTTTGTTGTTTACATACTTTTTGTTGTCGCAATTAATCTTCTTGTAAAGATGCGACAAGAGATAAAACCTTACAAACACACGGACACAACCCGTGATGATGGTGGAATGACACGTAGGATTGTTGATATACACTACAAGTGAGTGCTTCTTATCGTGAATATCAACAAGTAGGTATTGTTTTTATACTTTATTTATATTGATGCATTGTTATGTTCTGAATTTATGGCTATCCTACAACTATGATAGCCATAATAATGTAAATTGTGCATTTGTACATTGTTTATCTTTATGCACTTAGTTTGTCTACGTTTATGGCTATCTTGTAGCTACGGTAGCCATATTTATGTAAATTGTGCATTTGTACATTGTTTATCTTTATGTATTTAGTTTGTCTTCGTTTATGGCTATCATGCATCTATGGTAGCCATATTTATGTAAATTGTGCATTTGAACATTGTTTATCTTTATGCATTAGTTTGTCTTTGTTTATAGCCATTCTACAACTATGGTAACCATATTTATGTAAATTGTACATTATTTATCTTTATGCATTTAGTTTGTCTTCGTTTATGGCTATTCTACAGCTATGGTAGCCATATTTAAGTAGTTCATTTATTTTACTTAAAATTTCTTAGTTATATTGAGTCAAGTGATCATAAACTCAAAGCTAAAAAATAAAAGTAACAAGACTAAAGTAATTTTCATATTTATTTTGTTATCTTATTTTTAATGCTCATACTTGAATTTTCTTGCAAATATCTAGTGATAGGATGTAACGGCCCAACTTTCCATTCCGGTTCTCTAGGTACGTTCGGTTGCTTTTTCTGTTGTTCAGTTGGGCCGTTAGGGCAGCTTCGACCTCTAGGGGCATTTTGATAATTTTACCTTCAGGGGTAGTCTCATAATTTGTCAGGGTTTCGGGCTTGTCCTGTTTATTACTGAGTTCGGATTTTCACTTCGGTTTCAGGTTTTCAGGGTTGGTGTAGCTTTCTGAGAGGTTTGGAGCCTTGGATTGTTTAAAAGAGAAATTAAGAGAAAATGCTTGTTAAGAACTCATTCGCCAGGACTCAAAGTCAGAAGCTAGGAGGACACGTGTCACAGCCTGGTTCTCCCTCACTTTTGCCGAGACCTAAAGTTGGAGCCGCATCTCTTTTCTTTCTTTTCTTCCTCTCATTCGCAAATCCTCTCATTCTTCTTCTTCTCCAATCCTTAGCCGAGACACCTCCACCGCCCAGAGCACCAGCCTTCCGCCAAGCTCTTCGCATGCCCACTTCACCGAAGCCACACCGCTGAGCTCGCCCGCATGCCCCCAGCTCGATCACGAATCTTTGCACCCAACCATCGAGCAGCAGCTCTAGATCGTACACACACTGGCTCGCCCCAGCGCCGTGCTTTCGCATTGCCAAGTTCTCCTATCAGCAGTCGATCGTGCATCTCCCTGCCCCGATCGCCTTCGCTCTCAGCCGCACGCAGTAGCGCCCAGCCGTTCACGTCCCGATCCAGCGCACACGCCCGGCAGGGCTTCGCCAGATCATCCTGCCGCGATCGCTTGCCCCAGCCGTCCGCACACTCGTTCCCACACGCCCTTCGCAGCTGCCTGTCCGCACTCACCCGTGCCTTCGCCTGCCGCACGCCCTACCGACACTGCTGCCCGCTCTCAGCCGCGCAATCGTCTGAGCCTTGTCGTACAGCCTGCCGAGCCAGCTCGTTGCCTGCTGCACGTTAGCCTTGCTGAGAGCCAGCTGCTGAGCCACCTAGTATTTGGTTAGAGTGATTTCTCTCCCGAGCTAGAGTTAATCGTTTTAGTTTCGAGCAGCTGATTGAGTAGAGTTTAATTCATATTTCTATTTTATTAATTGCTAGGTTCTGTTGGTTCTGCAGCTCAAGGAGCACTGTATATTTCTGTTTGTATTTTCTGCTTGTTATCCAGGTA
>JBBMKA010049441.1:0-19695 GCA_037833695.1 Sechiopsis laciniata
ACACTGTGAACATCTTAAAACATCAAAATCATTAGTAAATAAGATCAAGTTTGTTATCATCAAAACATTAATTAATTAATTTGAGATAGGGCCAAATAGCCAACAAGGGGTAGATCGATAACATCACATGATATAGTCATGATAAAAACTTGTAAAATAAATTTGTAAATCTTGATTTGGGGCTATTGACCTTGTGCAAGTCGATGCTATAAGTTGTGTTTTTTTTTTAATTACGAAATATTTAAAAGTGGAGGATTCAAAACTATAATTTATTAATTACTAATTATACATTAGGAAAGTGGAACTATGCTCATATTACTATTATAAAAGATTTCTTAATATTGTTGTCCTTATGGTAAATGAACTACAAATATAGTTTAGTAGTTATTTTGTATTGACAAAAAAAGTTATTTTGGATGATAAGATGTTATACGTTAGAATTTTCCCCCAAGATATATATATATTTTGCAACAATAAGTATAATTGTCTAACAATTGATATGGCTGAACAAAACTAAGCCAAGCAACCATACAAAAAGTCTTGTAACATTATTTCATTATTTTATGTATTGCGGTGAGAAAAACTATTGAATATTAAAAATGTATACTGACAAGAACCCTAACTTAGAGATGTTTATAATAATGAAATCTTGAATTTCGAATAGATTAGTGATGTTTTGATTATATGGATGGATGGTAATCTATTTTATTTTTAACTCCATGATCATTAATTTAATCATAAAAATCGATATTTGACTCTCATCTTATTGAAGAGAAACTATTTTTCCTCTCTCAATTTGTACTAAAAAAAAACAAAACATCCTAAGAATTTATAGTTGGTTTCTTTGGGAGCATAAAAATTAAACGGAGCGTGTATTTGACGGTCCATAATCCGACCGTCCATCCATTTACACCACCAAATGGGAAAATGCCACATAAACATACACCCAACAAACCAATCATATACAAAAATTACAAATCGTGAAATTTGATAACGTCCCGCGTCACAACAAATTCGTCGGTGACAAACAAACCAAAATCAGAACAAACTTCATTTCCATTTTCCACAATCAAAATTCCATTTCCATCTTCTTCCTCTGCTCTGGCCAGACCAGACCCAACTTCTCTCATTTCTTAAATTAGGGTTTGTTCCATCATCACAGTTCCTTTAAAAAAGGGTACATCCAGATCTTGATTGTCGCATTGAATTTGATCGTTGTTCTTCGATTAATCCGAGCGTTTGCATTCTTATTGTCCGAAATGGGGAAGAGATCGAAGTCTAGAGGGTGTTGCGGATGGTTGCTGGTGTTGGTGATTGTTGGCTTGATTGCTGGTGCTATAGTACTTGTAGTAATGAAGAAGTCGAAGCATTCTGATGATGATGAGCCTGGTGTAATGAAGAAGAAATATGGCGATGCTCTTAAGATCGCTATGAGGTTTTTCGATGTGCAGAAGTGTAATGTTTCTTTCTCTTTTTTTTTTTTTTTTTTTTAATTCACGTTTTATGATGTTCTTTAGTTTAAATGTTTGGCGGCTATTCAATTTACAATGTAGACTATAGTGTTAAGGACCTTGCCATTGCCAATGCCTAGACATTGTATGTGATCAAATGCCTATGGGGGCTCGGCGGCAATGCGGAAACCTAAGAAAATATGTTGATTATGATTTATATTTTCGTATTGGTTTTGTTTTTAATACTCATGAGCTCACATGCAGCTCGACTATTGTAACAAGACAAACGCTATTACCCTATAACATTTAGCTATCAAGAAAACTTTTAATAAATTAATTTTTAAATAGGTGACCATCATAAATTGAATCTATAACTTTTTTGTTCAGGAAGATCCTCGTGACTATGAGGTCAACCTATGATGGTGTATTTTTGTATTGGATTTTATTGTTTGAGCCTATGATGTATTAGGATTATAAGACGAACGATATAACTATCTTAAAATCTTTATGTATATTACTCACTATTTGGTATTTTTCACAATTTCCTAAAAAATGGGTTTTATCCCAACTTGTGGATGTTACACAATGTAAGTGAACCACATAAATCTGTGAGTTTTATCTCTTTCGTTTATTTTTTTTATTGTCGTTTACGATTTCTGTCTCTATAGTATGCAAAAGTGTCTACGCAACAGATTTCAATTTGATGCTCTGTTTTGTATCTTAGTTGTATGAATTTAGTACAAATATGGCATTTTCGGGATGTGTCTGAACTTTAAGGTCTAATTGCAGCTGGTAAGTTGGTAGATAACAATATACCGTGGAGAGGGGATTCGGGGTTGAAAGATGGAGATGTAGCGAAATTGGATCTGTCTAAGGGGATGTATGATGCTGGGGATCATATGAAGTTTGGTTTCCCTTTGGCTTTTACTGCTACAGTGTTATCTTGGTCTATTCTTGAGTATGGAGATCAGATGGATATGGTGGGTCAATTGGATCCTGCCAAAGATTCTCTTAAGTGGATTACCGACTTTCTTATCAATGCTCATCCTTCAGCTAATGTGCTTTACATTCAGGTATATCAGGCTTTATTTACTCACATTATTGTTCTTGTGTGCTCAATCGCTTTTTTTGCTTTAACACGTGCTCGTAGATTTTCACCTTTTAAAGATTATAGCTTATCAACTTTAATTGCTCCTTGAAAAAGTTATTTGTGATTTTTGATAGGCTTTTTGTAACGTTTCATTCATCAAGGAAAGTTTTTCCGTTTCCTAAAATAGAAATCTCTTCATTTTGAATTGTAGAGTCCATTACTTTAGAAACTAAAGACGTTTTGCATGTTTAGTCGAGTAATCTTTCAAAACGAAAGCTATAGACTGAGCAACAGTTGGAGAACTTCAATTTACTCCCTTGGAAGTTCATGCTTAGACGATTTTGTTGAGATCCCAAATTGGAAAGGTGAGGATATCTCCCAACATTTATAAGATAGATGAGCTAATTCATTCATTGCTTATTAGTTTTAAGATAGAAATTCATAATATCTAATATGATATCGTATTCCATTAAACTCAAACAGGTAATTCGGTTAAAAAAAAATGAAATTGAAATTTGATCTAAGATTGGTGAATCTAAAGTGACACTAGATGGGGCATGTTGAAGATCGCACATTAGAATTAGTAAAGATATTTCCTAGCATTTATAAGATAGATTGATTACTCCACTCATTGCCAATTAGTTTTGAGAGGAAGATTTCCTGGGATACGAGTACATCTTTCGAATGTGTAGCTGATTCATGAGATAATCTCTGGGATGCACAAACCCTCTCCTTTTAAGATTACAAGTTGGATGTTCAACTTCCCGAAAGTTACAAACTTGTACTTTTTCCGTATTACCCATGGTAATAATGTCATTTTATCACTGAAGATGTATTCCTTTCCTTAAAAAAAATCTATATTATAGATTAATGTAATAAGGTATCATTGAATTGGTCTCAACTGTCTTGTCTTTTGTAAGTTGTGCATTAGAAAATTTCTCATATAATCTTTTGGTGTTACTTTGCAGGTAGGGGATCCTGAGGTAGACCATGCCTGTTGGGAGAGACCTGAAACCATCACTGGGAAGAGGCCACTCACGCAGATCAATGCCTCTGTTCCAGGAACAGAGGTTGCAGCAGAAACCGCTGCAGCTATGGCTTCAGCATCTCTTGTGTACAAGAAAACCGATCCCACCTATTCAAACTTGCTCCTTAAGCATGCCGAAGAATTGTTTTCGTTTGCCGATGAACATCGAGGCGTGTACAGTATCAACATTCCTGAAGTCCAATCCTTCTACAATTCTACAGGATACGGAGATGAACTTCTATGGGCAGCAAGCTGGTTGTACCATGCAACAGAGGATGAATCCTACCTTGATTATGTGTCTGGGGGCAATGGAAAATTGTATGCCAAATGGGGAAGCCCCACCTGGTTTAGTTGGGACGACAAGCATGCCGCTACACAGGTACGTATCTCTTTGAGTAAAAACAAACTTAAATTTCAAAAATCAAAAACAAAAAACCAATGATTATTAAACGGGGTCTTAGATTATCGTATCGAACTAAATTCATCTGCTGTAGTATCAGACATAACAAGCTGTCATTTTCCTGCATTG
This sequence comes from Sechiopsis laciniata, assembly GCA_037833695.1. Taxonomy (NCBI): domain Eukaryota; kingdom Viridiplantae; phylum Streptophyta; class Magnoliopsida; order Cucurbitales; family Cucurbitaceae; genus Sechiopsis; species Sechiopsis laciniata. The sequence goes on from JBBMKA010049441.1 coordinate 4,098, forward strand.
CAAATATCCTATTGTTATTATTTCCATCTCATACAAAATATGCCATTTCTTTCCCTCTGTGTAACTCTGTTTGAAATCATGACAATAAACTACCTCAAAAACTAAACATGCTCTAACATTCTAAATTGTGCATGAAATCTTCTTTGAATGTTCAAAACTTGTGAGAGGGAAGTTACAAAGTTCAAGTACTTTAGTATGAAAACTATTTTAGATAAGAATAAGGTTCCAATTCCAAACCACTTTTGGTTAAAATTTGAGTCTTTTGGAATCCAGTGAAAACTAAGGCTAATGAACATTAACATCTTAACCTTGTCACTAACTCTGCAATGCCTCTGCAGGTTTTACTGTCTCGCTTAAACTTCTTTGGCTCCAAAGACGTTTCAAAATCAGTTCAAGCTTACAAGAAATCAGCCGAGGCTGTCATGTGTGGCCTAATCCCAGAGTCTCCAACAGCAACAAGCAGCAGAACAAATGGCAAGTAGTTTTTTCGACTATGTAATGTCTTCGTAAATTGCGATTTCATGTCGTCCCTCGAATCACCAAGATTGTAACACTAGAACTTCTTTTATTTAACGATGTTTTGGGTACAGATGGTCTCATATGGGTAAGCGAATGGAACGCTCTGCAGCATCCTGTGTCTTCAGCATTCTTAGCCTCTCTTTACAGTGATTACATGCGAACCTCCAATACCGAAAAATTCTCTTGCAGTGGGGATTCCTACACACCAGCAGATCTAAGAAAATTTGCCAAATCTCAGGTAACCAAAACCTCTATTTAGCTTCCTCAAAGGCGGTTTCGTTGGTAGAGATTTGAAGTTTCCAAGGTATACTCCTTTGGGGTGATTGGATTTTGGAGTTTAGGGGAGTAGAAGAGAGGAGAGGAGAAGAAGAGAAAGTGGAGTGATTTGGAGAGACAAAATACTTGTTTGGGGATTGGTGTTATGAGGAGAGAGGAGATGAAAGATTGATGTGAGTGAATATGATGTTTATTTTATATATATATATATATATTTGATATAATTAAATAATAGGTTTGATGTGATGTTAAAATTGAAAAATAAAAATAAAAATAGTTAAAAATTAGATAAAATTTAATATAATTAAATAAGATGTTTGATAATGTTGAGAAGGAATTGGGAGGAGTTGAGAGAAGTTGGGAGAGGTTGTGGTGTACTAAAAACAAACATGGGGTTGAGAGGAGTTGGAGGGTCCTAGGTTCGAAACCCATAAGTGAGCTTAATTGTAAAATCCCTTGTTGTTTCTCGGATCTGAACCTTGGGATGGGATGAGTGCCCTCAGATATGTAGTGGGCCAAATCTCTGATTTCCGATTTTTAATAAAAAAAAAATTAACATCCTAATGTTGTAGAGTCCCATGAAAATAGTCGAGTTGCACGTAAGCTGATTCGGGCACTCGCGGATATCAATATCCAACTTTTATTTAGCACAAGCAACATATGTTTCTCAAGTGAAAGTCCTGTTCCTAATTTTTTGTTTGGACACTTCTCTTTTCAGGCTGATTATGTGTTAGGCACCAATCCTATGAAAATGAGCTATCTTGTGGGATATGGTGACAAATTCCCACAGTATGTCCACCACAGAGGTGCTTCAATCCCAGCTGATGCTAAAACCAAGTGTAAAGATGGCTTTAAGTGGCTCGACTCGACCAAACCAAACCCAAACATAGCTTATGGAGCTCTTGTTGGCGGACCCTTCCTTAACGAGACATATATCGACTCACGGAACAATTCCATGCAAGGGGAACCAAGCACATACAACAGCGCTCTCGTCGTCGGCCTGCTATCGAGTTTAGTTACCACCTCCTCAGCAGTGCTATCCTTCACCTAATGCAACTCGTATATATATTTATATCCCATCCTCCAAATTTGTGATTGTGCTATATCTTGTAGTTCATCACTTAATTTTTCCTGGAAAGTATAGTGGTATAATGAGTTTACTTCTTGCAAGTGAGCGTTTGACTATCCTTTAACAAAAGCCAAGCCATACAGTGAAATTAACCATGTTACATGTATATGAACTCTGAAAGGAGCAAAGTTGTTTGGTTCATTGTTTGAACATTTATGGGATGTAATTCTTTATTTGAGTGATATATGTTGGAATTTTGTTGTTGCTTCGTTTGTTCATTTCATTGTTGCTGACAAAATGAGTTGGTTTGAAAGGTTCATGAGTTTTTGGATCAGCTTGCGCCGACTTCGACAATTTTCACAAGACATAGTGTTGGTACTACAACATTTAGATGTCAAAAAAATTCGTAAAAAATTAATTTTTAAACAGGTGGCCACCACAATCTTTTAGTTTCTTAACGTTCTTTTGATCACTAAGTGACTCATGGTGGTTAACAAAGTTCATATACTTGGTTAATTTTACTCTGCCGTTTGGCCTTTGTTAATGGATTAGACTTTTTTTCTTTTTTTTTTTTAACATCATTTTGATCACTAGGCTATTGGACAAATTTCGTGAACTCTCTAAAACGTATTCAATTTTCTTTTTTGTTCTATGTATGGAAAATGAGGTATATGGATTTTTTTTTTTTTTAAATTCAAATATTTGGAGGTGGGAGTTTTGAACTTGTTTAATTATTAAGTCATATAAGATGTCACAAAAGTTCTTCTGTTGGTAATTTAATGGAGTTGTAGATATTGAGTAACCAAAACGGGTTGATTGTGATCTCAAATCAAACTAAGCGAGTGTCACTGGAGGTAACCGATTTCTTTCAAACAAACAAACTATTTACAAATCCTGTTCTACAAAAAAAAGCTGATTCACTTTGTCAATTTAAATTCTTTATAATTATTACTTCAAATTCAATATAAAATAGCTATCAATACAAAATTATTATTATTATTAAAAATTGGTAAATAACATATTTCGAAAGTATTTACAAATCTAGTCAAATTTTAAAGGATTTGCAAAGTTTTTTTTTTTTAATTCAAAAACAATTGAGGTGTATGATTTCAACCAATATCAGCTCATTTTTTCATGGGCCGAGGATTCTGCTACGACAAGTTTCGGCTCATCTTGTTACTGTTAGTTGCCACTGAGTTATCTCTCTTTAAAATATTCAAATATATTTACTAAATTTGAAAATGGACTAATTCTATATTTTCAAATTTTTAATGTCAATTTTTTATTTAATGTTTTAGGTATACTACTCAATAAATTAAAACTATGAAATAAGATAACTGTACTTTTAAATCAAGCAACAATTTTAATTTTCTTATAAACTGTTTGCTTATTATTATTATTTATAATTTAAAAAATAATACATATTCATGCACACGTGGAGCTTGTTTTTGAATGGAGATTGAAATATTATAAATGATAGATTATTATCAAAAAGAGAATTAAGATAACATGTATTTGAATACATATTATAATAAGAGTTAAGATTACGTGTTATTACACAACAAAAAATTGTTATAACATAATTAAAAGTTATTATAGTTAGAATGAAAGATTATATGCTAACCTACGATCATTTCAACACATCTTACATGCTAAGATGCATAAGATATGATATCACAAATATTTACTATTTTATCGATTAAAAAAATAAATAACAACAAAAATGATGGCTTAGTTTATTTGGCTTGATAGAATTACAAGCTAAGATGACTTTTTTGGATTTACCAATTTTGAATCACATCTCAATTTCTTTTTATTTTATCGAATACATATTTTGGTTTAATATTCTTATACCATATTAGATAGCTCATATATACCTTCTCATTTTTTCAATGTAAAATCTTCAACAATCTTCAACGAAAAATTTCATAACAATAGAATAATTAATAATAATAAATCTATCTATTTATGTCTATTTTTAAAACATAAATCCCACGGAGTGTTTGGGAAGAGTGGAAGAAAGAGATTTAGAGTAAGTTTTTTTATCTCCTGATTTGATGGGAGGGATAAATGGTACATCTCTCAAATACCAACCACGCTCAACCCCTCATACCAAGCAAGATTTCGTGTAACAATTTTCACTTACAACCGCTCATATCAAAGTTTTTAATTTTTGTGACAACTTCCACTCTGAACCATTCATAATCCTTGGTATCAAACAAAGTTTTATCATCTTTAAACCTCACATGTCTTTCACACATACCAAACACCCCTTAAGACAACAAACTTTAATCAAATGTCCATTTATGGCATTCTTCAACTTTAAACCTAAAAGTGCATTAGGTACATGGGGTAAGTACAATATAGTGCCATGTTATTTATGTATGATTAGGCTAAAAGTGCCACAAAATTGTTTGCATTTGAAGGTTTAAGTGTTAGCCAACACTTGAAATTCTTTTGAGTCATACACAAACATGATATTTGTCTACTTTTATCCAAACTTCTATTACCATCCAATCTTTTTTTATTCAATCAACAATCGTATTAAAACACCTCTTTTTCACATTTTCCCTTCAAAAGTTCCTCATCAAATTTGCCCAAAATATTCTCACCCCCTTTTCGATCACCCTAAAACTCAATTTTTTTTTTTTTTTTCCAAATTTAGGCAGTTGGGTATGTCTATTATTGTGAGCTCAATTCAATGGAAACCTTATTGAATTCAACTTTTACAATGTGATTCTCTTAAAAAAAATAATAGTAATAGTTGCATTCTAGGTTTTTTTTTTTTTTTTTTGAGAACCATTCTAGGTTAATTTTAAGTGTTTATAAAATTGCTAAATAAAATTAGCAAAGGTTGATCTAGTGGTCTAAGAGAATTTTAAAGATCCAAAAGTTATGAGTACAATCACGATAGTTAGCTATTTAGGAATAATTTATTAACCAATTTCATTACATTCCAAAATGGTAAAATTAGACGATATATTATGTGAGAATAATTGAGGCGCGCATTAACTAATCCAAACACTCGCATACATTAAAAAAACAAAAAAAAAAAGTAAGAAAGGGCTTAGCCTAGCTAAGAGTTGTCTGTTGGAATTTTGTTCCTGATAGGTTCTCAAACTATACATTTAGGGGGTGTTTATTTGATGTAATTAACGAGCTATTACAAACAAGCTTTTAAAATTTCTCTTCAAATAATCATACTCAAACAAGTTATTGTAATCACTTAAAATAATCACTAATTTCTAATCACTCCAAATAAATACTTATTTCTAATGTAAAGACCTGATCAATAAAGTTTATGTAGAAGTAAAACCAATTCATTCAAATATAAATTATCCAATTGAATTAAAAGAAATTAAAACCGTAGTTTAGGGTACCCAATCAAATAATAGGAAATCCATTTAAAAATAGTAAAAACAACATGCCCTAAATAAAGTTCATGCTAAAGATGAAAAAAATATGAAATTAAAGTGCAAATAAGAGACAAATCATAAATTTATAAGGGATGACATTCGTTTCTATTAGCATGAGTTCTTTTGGATGAAATAAAAATACAGGTAGATTATTGGTATACGAGAGAGTATTTCTATAAACAATATCATATCAATGTAGAAATCTGTCGAGAAATTTTTGTTCCTCGCATCACTCAATCAAAAAGTGTGGTTTGGGGGGAAAAGTAACATGGGGAAATTTTTTTCATGTAATTATGAGCAAAACGGTGTCACTTTCTTGCATTTATATACATAGAAAATGGCTTCGGAAACCAATTGCCTTTCGGCGAAACAATTGGGCCATATCCCCCATTGTTGCCCTCTGTTTTCATGTTCCCAAAACCATTTTCCTTCACACAACGTGGACGACGATAAGCTTTCCAGTAGTTTTTTTTTTTTTTTTCTTCTTTTCTTTTCAACCATTGTAACTAAACTCTTTTTCTTCTCATTTCCACCTCCTAATTTGGATTCTTTCACTTTTTTTTTTTATCTGTTTCCAAGTCAACTACTTTTTACCTTCCTCGCATATTTAAATGTCAAAAAAATTGGTAGAAAATTAATTTTTAGATAAATAATCTATTGTAGATTGAACTTATCACTTCTTAGCTCCCTAAGACCACTTGACTACTTGGGTCACCCATAACGATACAATCACATGATCTATTGATTTGAACATGTAGTCAATTTCCAATAAAAAAAACTTTCTAGCATACAAATAGCACCAATAATGTGCCGTTCAACTAATTTTTGTTAAATTAAGTAGAACTTTAGTGATATCTTGTATGACTGAGTAACTATAAGATTACGAGTTCGAATCTCCCACTCCTAATTGTTGTTAAATTAAAAAATTAAAAAAATAATAATAATAATTTAAAAAAAAAATAGTACATATGTAGACAGAGAGTCCAACATTAATTAAAATATATCTTTATACCTAGAACTTACAGTTTTGAATTTCTCAATCTAAAATGTTGTTGTTGTACTAAAAAAAAAGTATATATAAAAACTAGATTTTACTAGCATAAATGTTGAAATGAAACATCATCTCATGATAGAAATTAGAAGTTCTAATTTTTACAAATGATTGAAATTTGTTGAAGTCTAAAAATTTAAAGTTAGCCAAATAAATGTAGACACCACAATTGCGAGGTATAATGAAATCGTGTTAATATGAGCTAATCTAGAGATTTTTTTTTTTTATTTTTTTTTACAAAGAATCGTCTAATTGATTTGGGTTAGCTTCTTTTTTTTTTTTAATTTCCTGAAGTGTTGAATTCGACTCATAACCTCTTTGTTCTGGGCAATGTCAGTTAAAATATTGATTTATGGATTTTATATGATTTGCAAGATTTGACGTGCATATTCTATTGGAAAACATTGAATTTATATAATTATTATTAGCTTTGTTAGCAAGGATATAAAGAAACTCAAATTCTTCTAAAAAAAAAACTCAATATTATTTCGTACATTCATTTTTATACAAACTTAACCCATTATAACAAAAGGTCCCCTGATTAATATTCCTGTCTGCCTAATCATTTTAAACATTGCAATAGTTAAATGGAACTAAAGTTTTGATAATATTTTTATGGATCATGCGGAATGAATCAATGTTGATAGTTTAACCGAACCAAAAATAATAATTTTGGAGTTTGGATTATTCATTTCGGGAAATAAACAAGACAGGCGTCATGTATTTGATTCATCATTAAATTTTAATCTCGTAAGTTTTCAATATTCAATGTTTAGCATTAAGTTTCTTAGACAAGAAAAGACAAATTATTCATTTCATACTTCAATTCATGTAGAAAAAAAAAACCTTGCTTTGACATTACAATAATTAATAATAATAATAATTCTCTACCAAAGTCCAAGCTTATTCAATAGCCACATATAAAGATAATGTTGATTAATCCGCCAAGTCACCCTTAAAAAAAGATGACAAATTATTATTTCTATGATTCCATATATCTAAAAAATTCAGAAAAACAACAAAATTAGTTGTTTTGAATTGCAGGCTTGTGTTTGAATGTTGTAAAGTTGGAAGGCAAAGAGGACAGAGAAGGTGTACTAGACCAAAACATTCAATTAATAATGTTTTTATTTTATAGTATAATAGAGAATTAAAATTTTAAATGAGAGAATCCATAGATTTTTTTGAAGGTATAGAATCCATTAATTCCAATAGATATTCCGTTAAATAAAATAAAATTAAGATTGGATCCAATATTAGTGAATCCAAATTAAAAAAGAGAACTTCTAACGTATTTCATTAATTTTCAATTGATTTTGAGATGAAATCTGAATTATACTATCTACTAATTCTTAATACATCATTATGTTAGTTGAATTATATTCACATTTTTGTTGTAATTAATCAAAGCGTACCCAATTCTTGTACCCAATAATGTCAATTATTGTAAACATTATTACTATATGGTATAGTACTTATGTCAATCATATATCTCTTTCATAACAAAATAATAGTTCTTTTTAATGATTCAAAGTTCAATCTTTTTAATATTGGACTGAAGAGATGGAAAGGTTATTGTTTTGGCCACTAATGGTGGAAGGAAGAGACTCATTGGATAATTAAGAAATGGGATTTGTGATAGTGAGGTTACAAGCTTTTTTGTATTTTGTGTTATGTTTTTAGATTCATTGGGATTGGCAAGTACAAGCACTACTTGACACTACAGTCATCCTTTGACTTCAACAGTTTTTTTTTTTTTTTTTTTCTTAATTAATTTACAAAAGTCAAAGTAAAACCCACTCAAATTGATTTATATTTGTGTCATATTGATTCTGTTTCATTTTGGTTGATTAAGATGGCATTTGGGACAAAGGGAATAGAATAAATATTGTGTGAATGAGAATATGAAGAACAATACATAAAAAGAAAATAATAAGTTAATCGATACAAATGTATATTCATGACTCATTATTTTTAAGATCATAAATTCTAATATACTCCCACATCATTTGTGGTTGACATTAAAAATGAAAAAAAGAATTGCTAACACTTAAATTTAAAAGTTTCTTAGAAATGTAAACGATGGATGATTTTTAGTGAAACCAAAAATAACAATATTATGACTTGTGCCCATAAAATTCACACAATCATACTGTTATAATGTTAAAAGAAGTTACTTTATGTGTATGGGATGTTTAAATCGGAGGGATGAAAAAATAATTATTTCAATTATGTTTGTCATTTCCATAATTCCTATTCATTTTACTCATAATCATTATTCATTCCTTTCGTATATAATGTTTTGTTCCCTTCTTATAATCATTTCATTTACCTTAAAGCAAAAATAATTATTCTCTTATGTATTCTACTCATATTTTCATTGCTCTCTTAATCATTCTATTCTTCTTTCTTCAAATGATTTAGAAAAGTTGAAATACAAAATTTATAATTTAAAATATAAAAAGCAATTATTGGATGGTTGTTAGTATATTTAGAATGTCGGATAGTGAGATGTATTTATTTTAACTGTAGTCTAGTAGTTAAAATAAGAATATAGTTGAGATATGACAGACCTAAACATTATATATATATATATATATATATATATATATATTTTAATGTAAGAAAGGAATTAAAGGGGGAAGATGAGAGGAAGAAATGTGAGCAATAAAATTTTAGAAAAAAAAAAACTTTCTTAAACCTCATATTTCAATCACTCTCTTGTGACCCCTCTTCCAAACAAAGTTTTCTTCCAACGTTTTTCAAAACAATTTATATATTAATATATTAATGTAAGAAAGGAATTAAAGGGGGAAGATGAGAGGAAGAAAGGTAAGCGTTAAAATTTTAGAAAAAAAAAATTCCTTAAACTTCATATTTCTATCACTGACTTGTGACCCCTCTTTCAAACAAAGTTTTCTTACAATATTTTTCAAAACAATTTCTTTTTCTTCCTCTATAACATCCAGTAGTATTCCGTACAACCCACTCATTCAAATACTTTTTATCCAAACACATTTTTTAAAAAATATCTCATTCAACCAATTTTATCCAAACATGATTTTCGTACAACATTTAGGTTCATCTTCCATCCAAACATGCCCCAAAGTAGTAGAAAGTAAGAAAAATGAGTAGAGGGGCCAAGTTGTCGAAAAGAAGAGCAACAAAAAGAGTACCAAAACGAAAGTGGGTTAATGTGGGCCGTTTTTTGGCTCCAAACACACACAAAAACAACCATTTCCTCTGTTTTTCTCCTCCATAAATACCCCTCAAAATCCCAATTCCATTCTCATCTTTTTCCACTTTTCTCCCCCAAAAAATGGCCTTAAAAAAGTCCCAAACCACAACCCTAAAACAGATCCTCAAGCACTGTTCCAGCCTGGGTCGGAAAAACCAGCATCATTTCGACGAACACGGCCTCCCGTTAGACGTTCCGAAAGGCCATTTCGCGGTCTACGTCGGCCAAAACCGAACCAGATTCATAATCCCAATCACATTTCTCAACCATCCCCAGTTCCAAATCTTGCTCCAACAAGCCGCTGATGAATTTGGGTTCGATCATGACATGGGCCTCACCATTCCTTGTGATGAACTTTTCTTTCAGTCCCTTGCTTCCACTTTGAGATGAGCCTGGGTCGGCTTACTCGAAAAAACCCGTCCTTGGTTCGGCCGTGCATGAAGTTGGAATCGCTAGTAATCCTCAGTCAGCCCAGTTTTTTTTTTTTTTTTTTTTTTGAGACAAATTTGGGTCACCAAAATTTTCATGCCTATTTGCCTAAATTTGGATCACTAATCGAACGTGATTCAAATTGGACTGTATAGGTGGACATGAAAATTTAGGTGGTACAATATGTTCTTTTTTTTAAAATCATTTTATAGCTTAGATCTATACTTTTTTTTGCCTACCCCCAAATGATGTATTATCTCTTCTGTTTTTTTAGTAGTTGTGGAGATATTGAATGGGAGGAGAAAAAAAAAAAAAAAAAAAAGAACCCATGATTTTCGTTTCATTGTGTTTTGAAATTGTAATTGGTTTGGGGAAATGGTAATTTTGACTAATCACAGTTTCTTGTGATTATTATTATTATTTGAATTTAGTTGCTAATTTTAAGGGTTTTGTCCGTTGGTTTCTGTTTTAATTTTTGGATTTATGGATTAACTTAACCGTTATTTGCCGTTAAAACTGTTGCAAAAATGGAAAGGAATCCTCGGAAACGCCCATGGAATGTTCTGCCACGGCTCACGGACCAGCGTTTTCTTTTCTTTTCCGTTTATATGTAAACAAAGACAAAATTGATTTTTTTTAGGCAAACAAAATTGATTTTAAAGTAATAATAATGATTATTAAACTACAATCTCCCCCTAATCCTTTTAATTTTGCTGAATATTCGCTTTTGCTTTATTCTTGAAAAGAAAGACGCCAACCCAATTACAAATGATTATTAGGTAAAAATGGTAGGCACAAGAACATATATTATTAACTATATCTAGTCTTTTAGGAGAGATTCAGATTCAATACTCTAACGCTTGGATTTTGAGGGAGTGGTCTCAGATTCGATGCGGCTCTGAAAAAGTTTTCATCATAAGAAAAAACTACAAAAAATTTGTCACAAGACAATATTCTAAATGTATTCAACAATTCTTATGAGATATTGTTTTTTTCAAAATAAAATAAAGTTAATTAACTTTTCTTTTTGAGATTATAACAATTAAGGGTACACTAATGTCGCTCAGTTAATTAACTTGATAATTAAGAAGTTATGAGTTAGAATTTTTCATCTTAAATCTTTTTTAATTCAAAAATAACATATCATAAAAAAAATCTTTTTAGTCTTTAAGTTTTAGTCAAAATAAGCATAATTCAACGAACTTATTAAAAGAGTTAACCATTCTTTATGTACTCGAAAAGAAAGTTGATAATTTTTGGATAAAGTTCTTATTTGGTTTATATGTTTGAAAATCACTTTTTAACCCAATGTTGAATTTTAGTTCTAGTATATCTTTTGACTTTTCTTTCTCGCTTATATTTTTTTATTAAAATATAATTTATTTGAAGATCAAATAACAGTATTATTAATTTCTTAAAATTTAAAATTACTTTAATTATCCTCTTCATCAACATTTCATTAATTTGAGCCTTCTTTTTATTCAAGAATTTTTTGAGTACTTAAATTAAGAATTAAGATTGTTATGTTTGACGAACTAATCCATTTAACTTATTCGATTATTTTTAATATTATATATTATTTATTTGTATTTCTTTTCTTCTAAATACAATATTTATCATGTATTTTTTAGATAGATTGGGTTCTTTAAACAATATTTGTAATTATTTATGTATTTGTATTTTTATTAAAACTATTTGATCATTTTGATAGATTTTTTTTTCGATTCAATTATCAAATTTAATCAATTGAATTGCTTTACTTTACTTTTTATATTAATTTTAAATTTAATTTAAATAATAAATTTTAAAATTCCTTTTTTTGGTTAAAAACTTGTTCACAAAGAAATGCATTTTGATATTTTGCAACTTCAATTTAAATGATATTAATGTTGGAAATTGATATTTAAGATTCAGTTTTGTTCAAAAAAAATTTCACTTATTGAATTTTATTATTTATGTGTATTTTTTCTTTTAAAATGCCATTATTAAAAATAAATAAATACATCATTATCTTAAAATAATATTCATAATTATTTATATGTTTGATTTTTTATTGATAATCTAAATACATATTTATATATTTTATTTTTGTGAGATACAACAATTCTAAATTAATTAGTGTATTTATATAATTAAAATAATTAAATTTTGATTGTATTTAAAATAAAAATATCATTACTTTAATGTTTATTTTTATTCTAATCTCTATGGACATTAGATTTGGTTTTGTTTATGTAAAATTTATTTAAAAATAATATTTTATCAATAAATAAAAATAGTATTCAATTATAACTATTATATTTAAAAACTATTAATTATCTTCTTTTTTTTTTTTTTTAATTGCATTTCTTCCTTTCTCATCCCATAAACCCACTTATTTACTATCATTTTCTTTCTCTTTCTTTTCCACCAAACACTAGGGTTATTTATTTATCATATTTAAAGATGATTTGCTAACTTTTTCTTGAAAAATTACATTCAAACGAGTTTTTGTAACTATTTAAATTAACTCCTCATTTTTACTATTAAAAATAACTCTTCATTTCTAACCACTCATTTTTAATCATTCATTTATAACTACTCAAAAGAACTTCTCATTTATAACAACTCATTTCTAATCATTCATTTGCAATCATTTAAAATAACTAATTTTTAACCACTCATTACTAATCTACATCTAAACAACTACTAATTTTTAATCACTCATTACTAATCATTTTTAACTACTCATTACTAATCATTCAAAATAACTCATTTTTTAAGTACTCGAAATAATTATTAATTTTAAATCTATATTCAAACATGTTTTTTACTCTATTTCATCTACAAAAGATATATATATATATATATATATTCAAACAAATTTTTAGCTACAACTTTAAATTTTTAATTACTCAAAATAATTTTATATCAAAATCTCATCCAAACACTAACGTATTCTCATTTTCCTTCCTTGCATCCTTTCGTTCTCTTTTCCTTATTTCACTTCTCTTTCCACTCTAGCCAAACATGTCATAAAAGGTAAAGCAGTGGCAATTCAGTAATTTTAAATGTTGGTCATGCCATGGTTAAAAAGTAAATGCAGACCGAGGAGGCTGCGGTAGAAAAAAAAAAAGAACATCCGAATTCCAGGAAGCCATGTGGGTGGGGACCACATGCAAAATTTCTTAAAAAAGTAAAAAAAAAAAACTTTAAACGAGTTGAAGATTGGACGGTTAGGATTGAAGATGCGGTGGCGCGTTACACGGCCAAATATGGTAGCCGTAGGGAAGGGAACATGGGACTGACCTATTCAAACCCGAATGACTTTTTAGGGACACTACACAAAAAATAATGGTAAAATTACTCTTTTTTATCCTTAATTTAGATATAAAAAATGTTTATAATATTTTAATTTTAGTCTTTGAAAAAAAAAAAAATGTTAACTACGTAGAGTAATTTTAAATTCTAATATATTGAAAACGGTTATTTTAGTATTATGTAAAATAAATTTATAAAAGAAAATAAATACAAAAGTAAACTCATTAAACATACAACAACTAAAATTGAATATTAGGAGTAAAAGTGTGATTCTCAAACATTGTGGACCCAAAATACACTACAATCAAAAGAACTAAATGCGTGTTTTTCCAAAAAAATGTTTAAGGAGTGTTTGGTCAAAAGAATAATAATAGTTATGGGAGGATAGAGAATTATTGAGAGAATATAAAAAACAATAATTATTTGTGTTTCATATAAAGAAAATGATTATAAAAAAGAATAAAATTGTGACTATGAAACCATTATGGAGTGACCTAGAATTGAAAAGGGTCTTATGAAGCTAAGAGTAATTCATTCCATTCATGGTGGTCACGTACTTTAAGTATGAATTCATATAAATCTTTTTAACATTCAAATGCTGTAAGATTAAGCAGTACATTATTATAAGATAATAAATTACAATATCGAACCTCTTATTTTTTGCCAAAAGAAGTAGAGCTCTATTGTGATATCATGTTTAACTAAGAAATTACGTGTTTGAATTATCAAATTATAGTTGAATTCCAAAAAAGAAAAAATCCCTCTAATTTTCCAATCAAAAACCAAAACTATATTCTCTATAACTACGTTTAACCGAATTGAAGGATTCAAATCAATAATAAAAATATATATATTATCTAAAACAAGGCAATATAAAAAAGATTTATTCAAAAGATTAAAATGCTCATTTATTTTTTTTAAATAGTTTTATGAATTTCAATTTAAAAAAAAAATACATCATGTTAATATTCTACCATTTATATAGAATTGAATATTTGTTGTAAAAAAAAATTGAGGTCAATCGACATGATGTTTGCTAATGAGATTTTCATACTTATCATTTGCATTTATTTTCAATTCCATACTTTAGATGACGTTTTCACACTTTGGCAATAATATTATGGACGATAATGACGATAACAATGAATGTAATTCAAATATTTGAAAAAGATGAAAAATCTAAATATGGTCCCCTTGTTGTAAATTAAAAGATGAATCCAATTCCAATACCTAAAACAAGTTGCAATTAAATAACACGAGGCTTCAAATAATCGCATGCCAAAAAAATAATAAGAGCAACTTCTAAAATAATAAACTAAGCTAGATGTGAAATTATTTTTCAAAAAAAAAGAGAGCTAGATGTGAAATTATTAAAAGATCTTTTGGTAATTTCCTACAAAGAGGATATTACTACTATCAAATAAATTAGAATCAAATACCGATTTTTGGAATTGACTCATAACCATAGTGTTGAATGAATCACCAACAAAAAATGAAACAATCAAGACATTGTCCTTTTCGAAATAATTTCTTGCTTATTATTTCATACATTCCCATTCTTTTTTCTTTTTTTCTTTTTTTTTGAAAATGAGCATTTTGATAACTATTTGCATTTCTTGATTTTTCATTTTTTAGCAAAATTTTTTAAAATCAGATTTTGGGGAAACCCCCATATTTCTTGGTTTTTGTTTTAATTTCTTATTTCTTTTTAAAAACATAATGAAAATCATTATTTTATTATTTATGTTAATAAAATATAATCAATGTTAAAATAATAATAATAATAAAACATAAGACCATTCAAATATTTGATTTTAGAACATTAATTTTCGCGTTAACCATTCTTTAATTTAGAACTTGGGATTACTAAAAAAAGATTATGAAATGAATTTTGCTTATTTTTAAATAGAAAAACATAACATAAAGAGAGTATAATCCTATTTTTCTTTACTAAAAAATAGGGGGAAATAAACACGTAATATAATAAACTAGGAAAAAAATGACAATGTTATAAAATATTATAGAGTATGGTTGCTAATAACCTTTCATCCTAGTTTTAATCATCTAATTTGTTATAATAACTCATATTTATAATGAAAGAATTGTTGTAATATTCTTTTGCTTTAGCAATTTGCATCTGATTTCAAAAAAATAATAATAATTTGCATCAAACATTAACATAAGTTATCATAATTCATGTTATAGTACAATACACTTAAACACATATTATTATTATTATTATTATTATTATTATTATTATTATTATTATTATTATTATTATTATTATTATTATTATTATT
>JBBMKA010049470.1:0-19691 GCA_037833695.1 Sechiopsis laciniata
GATGTTTGTGTAACCATTCTTCATGATTTTGTAACCATCCACAAGTAAATGAAGATCCCTTCTAAATAGCTTAAAGGCAAAATGTTGGGTCACATTCTAATCTTTTTTTAAAACCGGGAAATCGGAGCTTCGCTGCCCTACACCTGGGGCACCACTATGGGTCACATGCTAATCCATATCATTGATTTGGTAAGTTTATACCTACGTGGAAAATAAGACAAAAACAGGTGACCATATAGGTGTGACGTCTCTGGTAAAGACACCACAAGCCACTTTGACAATTAGTTTGAAAAGTAAGCCATTTTAATAATACTTTTAAAAAATAGACCTCTTTACACAAATAACCTTAATAACTATATGGTCATTTCAAAATTCATAAGGTGTTCAAACAACCTGACAATCCAAAAAACTTCACTAACAACCCCCTCTTTGGTTTGGTTAAGTTCAAATCAATTAAATTAATCTGTTTTGAATTTGGCTAGGTTCAAATAAATTAAATTAACCTATAATTATCTTAGGCTGACCTAATTTAATTTGAATGGATTATTTTCTTCTGTTTCTACCTAGGAAGATATAGTTGGATGTATTAGATATTAAATGTATTCTGTAATTAGTTAGATTTTAATTAAATGTATTCTATAATTAGTTAGGTTTTATATCCTCTAGCTCTTTATTTTCATTTGTATATAAATAAATCTCATTGGCTGAATAATAGACATGCTTTTACTCATTCATCTCTTGAAAAGTTACATGGTATTAGAGTAGGCACGTGACTGACTCTTCACACATCTTCTGCTTTTTCTCTCTCTCTCTCTCTCTCTCTCTCTCTCTCTCCCTCTTCTTCCCCAATTTCTTTGACTAAATCAATTCCCTTAAAATTCTTTTGAAGCTTTCTTCTCTACATCAATGGAGAATAACCCAACCTTCTCAAATTCTTCGATACACTTGCTGACGAATATGTAATTTGGTTTTTGTTAGATTCGACTCCACAAATTATGTTCTGTGGAGATATCAGATTTTGTCTCTTCTTCGTGCCCATAAACTCTACGGGTATCTTGACGGAACAATCCCAGAACCGAAGCCTGAAATCTGTAAAGAAGGAGAATCACTTGCAGATACAACTCAATTAGATCTCTGGTATGAAAAAGATCAAGCGCTAATCACTCTTCTGAATGCAACTTTGTCTCAATTGGCTCTATCCTTTGATATTAGGTGCAAGAACTCAAAAGATCTATGGACAACCCTAGAACGACACTACTCATCATCAAATCGATTAATCATCATTGGGTTGAAATCAGAACTCCAAAGTATAACCAAGAAACCATGTGAATCAATTGATACCTATATACGGCGTATAACAACAATCATTCATCGCTTGGTAGCAGTCGAAGTCAAGATTGATCCTGAAGATCTCAATATCTATACTGTTAAAGACCTTCCATCTGTTTACAATATTTTCAAAACCTCTCTTCGAACACTGGTAACACCTGTCTCTTTTGATGAGCTACATATACTTCTAAAAATAGAGGAAGCTGCTATTGAATTAAAAACCAAGAACGAAAATTCCTCTGTTTGCAAACCTTGGCAATGAACACCTACTCAAATAATCGTGGTGGCTGGCGTGGTTCTAATCGGGAACGTGGTTGTAATAATGGAACCCATGGTGGAAGAGGATTATATGCTCCGAACTTCAATATCAATGCTCAGAATCTTCGGCCAAATGGTAATTCTTGGATTCGCCCAAATGGAAATTCTTTCAACACTAATCATTCAACTGGTAATTCTTGGATTCGCCCAAATGATAACTCTTTCAATACTAATCAATCTAATCTTGATTCAAACTCCACTGCCTAAGAATTACCTTGTCAAATCCGTGGCAAAATGAGATACAATACACTCGTCTGCTATAAACGTATGAATTTCTCTTATCAAGGATGCATTCCACCGTCTAAATTAGCTGCTATGGCAACTTCCTCATCAAAACAAGGTACTTTTTATCCTTCTTCATCTCAACCTAGTGGTGTATGGTTATTCGACTCAGGCTACAATGCTAATCTTTTTGGTGATCTCGCACCATTTCAAAATGCCTCTTCATACATAGAAGAAGATAGCATTATTGTTGGTAATGGACAGTCTCTAGATATCACACATAATGAAAATGGTATTCTCTCTACTCCATCTCATTCTTTTGTCTTATCAAATCTCCTGCGGGTTCCTAATATCTCTAATAATTTTCTTTCTGTACATCAACTGTGTAAAGACAATAATTGTAGAATCATCTTTGATGCTACTCATTTTCTCATACAGGACAAACAAACTCTTAAAACATTGACTATGGACCTAGCAAAGATGGACTATATCCAATATATACTTATGCAACTAATTCTTTACAAGCAAACACTGGAATCAAAGTAACATCTTCTGTCTGGCATGATAGACTTGGCCATCCAAATGATGTTGTTCTTAGAAAGGTCCTTAGTCAGATATCATTTGCTGTTAAAGAAAATCTACCTTTCTGTAATGATTGTATTGCTGGCAAGATGATTAAACACTCATTTCCTATTTCTGATTATGTTTCTCAACAACCCTTAGAACTATTGCATAGTGATGTATGAGGGCCTGCTCCTGAAACTTCTATTAATAATCAAAGATACTATATTTCCATCATTGATGACTTTTCTCATTATTGTTGGCTATTTCCCAATGTTTATAAGTCAGATACTGCTTCTGTAATAATGAGTTTTATTCGTTTAATTGAAAACAAGTTATCTTTAAATGTTGAAAAATTCAGAAGTGATGGGGGTGGAGAGTATGTAAATCATACTCTACAAGATTTCTTTAAAATTAAAGGGATACACCATGAAATCTCTTGTCCCCACACTCTGGAGCAAAATGGCCTAGTTGAAAGGAAGCATAGGCATCTTACCCAAACTGCAATATCTTTTTTATCTAAATCCAAAGTTCCAAACAAGTTTTGGTCATTTACTTACTGTAACAGCCCGACCTTTCCCACCTTTGATAAATGGGATGTATCAATTATTTATTGAGTCATAATTTATGTTGGCGTCATTATCCTTTCTGCATGAACTAGGTTTTGAGGCATGGTTACTTCAACAACTGGATTTATATGTCTTTCCATGTTTTCACTAGGGTACCCTGATTTTCTAAACTTGGATTTGTTTCATGAGGTTTTGATAAATGAACGTTTTGTTTTTAACTATTTTTTTTAAACATGCCTAGTTGTTACACTTTAAACCCATGCATTTATAGTAGAGACCTAGATTGAGACTCTAGATTGGGTCGGGTCTTTACAGTTGGTATCAGAACTCAGAGTCATAGATTCTATAGACTGACTTACAATGTTAGTCGTTTGAGTCCCATGGTCTTCAGCAGCCGATCGTCATCAGGTATCTTGTGAGAGTTAAGATTTATAAAAGCACATTTAGTTTGCATGATTACACTATTTCTATGGTAGAATTGTTTTCGGCTTGAGCATGTTTTACATTCAAGCCTTGTGTGACAACTTGAAGAGATTTCTTGAATGATGATTGAGGATTCTGTGATTGTTGCTTGTTTTAGTTTCAAGCGTAATGATCCTGAGACCTTCTCGAGAGCTAGATACTCGAGGCTAGACTAGTTGGTTCTACAAGCAGAGAAATAGAAAAATTAGCTTTAGTGTTCTTGAGGTATTGCCCATTGGCCTAATACCAGTGGCACTTCCAGCTGAGTGGAGAACTACTAATCTATCACACTGTAAGGTGGTTAGTCAAGTTGTGATCCAGGCTGAGTGTGGCTTCTCGGAGGATACCCCAGAGAGCTCGTGAGTTGGAACCTCGATTGTGAGCTTTCAGGCCTTGATGCATAGGCTAGACTCTTGTTTGTTGAAGCTTGGTGCCTCGTTATGTTAAATGTTGACCAGCCAAGTTAGTTGTTTCGTAATTTAGATCTAGTGGTGTCTTTTTGTTTAGAGCTATAGTAGCTAGTTGGAGACAATTTGTGGGATTGTACTTTCCCTGGAGCTTGAGTTTCTTAGTTGGAGTTGTTGCCATGCCAAAGGTGTGGTTCTGCTTTCGTACTAGTGAGTCCTTGTTAGTAGCTGTAGGAGAGTGGCAGAGCCTTGTCATTGTTCAACTTGTACTGTTGGGAAAATAAATTTTAAGTTTCGAGTCTGTTGCTGCTGGTATCTTTTGTACCCGAGGTACCCCAGTTTTGTTGTAAGTTTGTTGTTGTGCTTCTTAGTTTAAGTAGAGTGAGAGTTTGTTGTGATCAATGTGTTGCTAGAAAAGATGTAAGCATTGTAATGACGCTCTAGGGGAGAGGTCACTTGTTGTCGTTGGAGCTCATGGACGGGGTGTTATATTACTTTAAATACAAGCGTTGGAGTTGGAATCCTTGGGAGAGGTTCGAGTAAGTTGGAAGTTTCGTCTCTCTTTGTTGTTGTTCCTTTCCTTCAGCTAGCTCTGAGTTCTTCGATGAGAAGCAGTTTTTGGTTCTTGGACGAGGTGTTGGTAGCCCGTAAAAATGGTGTTAAGTAGCTTCAAGGTATGGGTACCTCTTAACTAGTTGGAGGTTGAGTTAGCTTGTTGTTGTTGGACATGGTTGTTGGTTGACTATGTCTACATAGGGGGTCGACATAAAAGGGTATTGTTCAGTTTTCCTTGAAAGTGAAGTTTCGAGTTTCAATCTCATCATGTGATGTTGTTCGTAGTTGTTTGTAGCTAGTGAGCTCGTGAGGGATGGTTCAAAGAGTTGTTGGTCTTAGTAAAATTGGTTGTTTATAACATTCATTGATTTTAGTCGTTGATAAGAGGGTCAATAGATTTTAGCTGCGGAATCGTTGTTAAGTTATTGGAGATGATCATTGGGATCAGTGTGGAAGTGATGTCTATTTTGAAGGTCTTTGTGATGAGCTTTAGGATAACTTGTTGAGAAAGAAGTTGAGTTGTTACACGTACTATTCTAAGGCAATGAAGACTTTTGGATTTGTATTGAGTTGGACTTGTTAAGTCGGTTGCTAGAAGCTGCATGGTAGCTTCGTGGTTGTTAGGTGAGCTATTGCTAAAGAGCCATGTGGATACTCAAACGGTAGAGAAGCGCTGTGAGTTGCTCGGATGACAATTTTTTAGTGTGCTAGTTTCTGACACTCTTTGAGGTCCTAGAGTTTTGTTCGTCAAATAGGTTGCAAGTGTTTACTTGCTGCATCTTTGTCTCCTCGTGTTAGATTGGTTGCAAGTTGTTGCTTCTTGCATTGTCATCTCCTTGTTGTAAGATCTGAATTGGTTTTGGTTGTATTAGTGGAGATCGTTGTCCTTGTGGTAAATTTGGTTGGTGATTGATGAGCTTGTCGTTGAGAACATTCTTGTTGAAGTTGAGACTAGGTAGCCAATTAATAAGTTATTTTTAGTTGTTCTTTCAAGTGTTGTTTTGGCCAGTACCAGTGAGTGGCCAGTGTTGCTTGACTAGTGCCAAGAAGTGGCCAGTTGTTGTTTCGGCCAGTGCTAGTGAATGGCAAGTTGATGTTGTGGCTAGCGCTAGTTGAGTAGCCAATTATTAGACGAGGCCTGTACGGATAGTTCATGTTGAGGGTGCAGTTTGCATGTTGTAGCCTATTGGTTCGGTTGCTCGTCCAGGAGGGTGGAGCCCTTGAGTTTAGTTCTCATGGAGCTTCGCTGGTTTTTGCTGGTGAGTGCTTCTATTTCAGTGAACTGAGTTGTCGTTGGGGAATCGGTTGGTCTTCCAGCAGTGGTTTTGTTCCAGTTCGAGCTTGGGGTTAGAGACCCTGATTTGTGATAATGGACAAGTCGTGCTTTGTTTTAGGCCTTTGGGTGTTGTTCGAGTGGGCTTAACATTACCCCGGTGTCACCTCAGTTGTGTTTGACTGTCGAGCTAAGGTTTTTGGTGATGTTTGTTCTTCAGAGGTTCGAAGTTGAGAGCATGGGGATTTTTTGTCAATTGTTTAAGTCAATGAGGTTTGCTCATGGTGTCCAGCTTGGGTAGTGGTTAATCAGTGAAGGTCAAGGTGACCCTAAGTTGGTTGGACCCAGGCAGTAGCAATGATTGTGTGCTTCAGTTGTGCCTTTGTGGCAGTGTTCGTGGAAGTAGGTCCATTGATTGTTGCTTTGGTTATGTCTCGGTGGCGAGACTTGTGAAGATTTAGTTGATAGTTGGTCGTTCTTGAGACTTATTGCAAACGACCTCACTTTGGATACCGAGGAAGTCCCGATAGGATTGATTTGGGGATTGGTTAGCTCCGTCTCTTAAGGTCGTTTGAGTTTTTGCTTGCTGGAGTTAGTTTGGGCAGTGACCTTAACTACCTTAAGCATAGCAGAGAATCTTAGGAAGTTGGACTTCCTTTTGTTAGTGTATTTATGCAGATTTAGCTAGCCCGAGCTAGCGAGAGAGGGCCTAGTCTGAATGATCAGGGGTGAGTTATTCTTCAAGTCAGGCAGTTGAAGCTTGAATCGCTGTGAGATTTTGGGTGATACTCTCATTTAATGGTCTATGTGAGACTGTATTGTCAAAGAGTTCATTGGTCACCTTGTTTTGGTGACATGTAAGAGGAAAGTTGGTTTTGTCATCTGTGTTAGTCTCAGGGTTTGTTCCCAGTTGAGCAGATGCTCAAGACGCGTTAAGAGCCTCGTGCCCTTAAGTAAGTGGTTTAGAACCTTCGTTAGAAGATGGCTGGCTAGTGAGAGTGTTAGTCGTTGAGGGGGTTGCACCGTTCGGACCCTCGAAGAGTTGGGTTGTGGTGACTTTTGAAAAAATGATGTTTCTGTTTCGTTTTTTAGGGTAAGCCTGTGGTTGGAAAAGTTGAGCTTGGTATGCTTGGTCATCGTATTCAGTTGTGCTTGTTGTATTTGGTTCTCACAACTCAGTATCTCATGAGCTCTAGCTCAGGGTATGGGGTTGGTTCGTCTGTTGTGTTCAGTGTGCTTCAGGGTGTTGTGTTATCACCATTGAGATGGCTCATTTGAGGCCTTGGTTGGCAAAAGGAGCAGGTCCCTTGTCTTTTGAGAAAAAGAGGGAGAAAGAAAAATGTTGGGACTCAAGTTTTTTTTTCCTTATTGTAGTTGACCAATGATGTTGTTCAGAAAATTCGTGTCAGGATGCTCACAACCTAGAGCTGGTAGGAAAGTTACGTCGTTGTTCAGCATCAAGATTTGGAGTTTGTAGTGGGGAATCGCGGATTCCTCAAGTTTGTACCTGTAGAGGTGTTTTGAGTTTGGCAAAAAGGGAGCATAGTCCCAGATTCGTTGGTAATTTGAAATTTTAGATGGGATTAGCACAGTTGACTGCCCATTAGCTTTACCTCCGTCTTGGTCGTGTTTGCATAATGTGTTTCACGTATTATTACTCAGATAGTATGTGCGGGACCCTTTCCACTTGTTTGATTCACGAGAAGTTGCAACGAGTTAAGGGTTTGAGTTATGAGGAAGAGCCCGTGTCAGAAAAGTATTGAGGATCTGGGGGATCAATTGGTAAAGTCTTCTAGAGGAGTCAGCCAGTTAAAGGGCTATTTGGGATAACGAGGAGGATTGCGTGCTTGTTTTCGGGCTGTTCCTACCTTAGACGACTTTCGAGGACGAAAGTCTTCTAAGGGAGGAATATTGTAACAGCCTGACTTTTCCCGCCCTTGTATTTAAGGTCACAGAAGTATGAAAAAGCTTATAGGAGTGCTATGACTTGGAGGAATGTGTAGAACCTTTGGATTTCGGCCAAGGTAAGGGTAGTCTTCATCTAACCCTATGTTTAAACTGTTAGCTAGTATGTCATAAGTACGACTGTTGAATGGGTTCATAGATGATTAACTGTTTGATATTCCTGTTGATATGATACCTGGATATCTGGTAGATACGACATGCTCGTATAACAGAATTGTTGACGGTCTTATACATACTGCTTATTGGATGGGGATATCGTGTATATGTGAAGGTCTATTAGATGAGCATGTTATAGATGTTACACATGAGTGTTTTGGTTGTTGGCTCTACTAATGTAGATATTCTGATTGTTTTGATTGAGATATCCTTATAGGTAAACATGTTGTAAATGTTAGACACGGATAGCAATTTATGATGCCTGTGTTAATCCTAGAAGAACAATGTTGTTCAGGGGTTATGTCCATTATTACTATTCTGGAGTTTATGCCATTATTACTATTCAGGAGTTTATGTCCATTATTACTATTCAGGGGTTTATGCCCATTATTATTATTCAAGGGTTAGTGCCCATTATTACTATTCAGGAGTTTATGCACATTATTACTATTCAGGAGTTTATGCCCATTATTACTATTCAGGGGTTTATGTCCATTATTATTATTATTATTCAGGGGCTAAAGCCCATTATTACTATCCAGGGGGTTATGCCTATTATTACTATTCAAGGGGTTATGCCCATTATTATTATTCCAGGGTTTAGTGCCCATTATTACTGTCAGGGGTTTAGTGTCCATTATTACTATCAGGAGTTTGTGCCCAATGTGCCTCAGGGGTTGTGTACCCAATGATTGCCCAGGGGTTCGTGTCCATTGTTTGTTATTGATAAAATATGTAGTGTTGCTCTTATAAATGTGATTAATGTTTCTGTCCAGGGATTCTTACTGAGTTAAAGACTCACCCTTTCCTCTGTGGTTTTCCACAGGTACTTGCCAGATGCATCAGGATGATTGATTGGAGCTGCGACGACCATGTGACGTGTCTATTATTTATTGAGTCATAATTTATGTTGGCGACATTATCCTTTCTACATGAACTGGGTTTTGAGGCATGGTTACTTCAACAAGTAGATTTATATGTCTTTCCATGTTTTCACTAGGGTACCTAATGAACTGATTTTCTAAACTTGGGTTTATTTCATGAGGTTTTAATAAATGAACGTTTATTTTTAACTATTTTTTTAAACATGTCTGGTTGTTACACTTTAAGCCCATGCATTTATAGTAGAGAGCTAAATTGAGACCCTAGATTGGGTCGGGTCTTTACACCTACTATCCATACACATACGCCATTCACCATTCTTCTTAGAGACTAAAAGTGTTGGAACAGCACAAGGGCTCAAGGACTCCCTTATTAATCCCTTAAACAACAACTCCTTCACTTGACGCCTAATTTCAATAGTTTCTTTTGGATTGGTTCTATAGGATGGTTTATTTGGGAGTATGAATCCTGAAATCAGGTCAATTTTGTGTTGGATATCTCTTAGAGTGGGTAAACCAGGCAGTATTTCATTTGGAAAGACATGAGAATAGGTTTCTAGCAAGGGTTTGGCTTGAGGATGTATTTCAGCTTCATTTCGGGATTGTTCTTCATCTAAACTCATCAATATTACTTCCTTAAGACTCAAACTCATGCATATTAGATTTTAGAAGGGTGGTTTAAGGAGTGTTTAGTTTGGGATTGGTTTTTTATGGAATAATAGGGGTTAAAACAATCTTATGATTATCTTTGGTGAAGGAGTAAGTGTTTTTGAATCCATCATGCATGACTCTTCTATCAAACAACCAAGGTCTACCTTTTCCTTGATTAAGCCATTGTATGACATATGGTGAGGGATGTGGTATAATTGGCAGTTTGAGCTTTGAAATCAATGTTTGAGATGCTACATTGGTACAACTTCCTCCATCAATGATCAATGAACAAATTTTTTTCTCAATGGTACACCTTGTGTGAAAGATAGATTCTCTTTACAAACTCTCCTCTTGAGCAACAGTTCCACTAAGAGTTCTTCTCACGACCAAGCATTCTCCTTCATCTGGCCCAATCACATCTTCTTCTACTTCTTCATGATCATAAGATTATTTTCCTTCTTATTCTTCCTCAAAGCACTGGTTTTCAAACACCTCAAAGTCAGCAAGAGTAATGATTTTCTTGTTAGGACATTCTGAGGCAATGTGCCCTAAGCCTTGACATCGAAAACACCTACGTGGGGCTCTCGAAGGTGGGGTATTTGTTTCTGGCTTCACAACAAGTTTTGGAGTGTAAAGAGGGTTGGTTTTTGGTATGGGAAGACTTTTGTGTAAGGGGTTGTTTTGGTAAATGAGCGGGAAGCTTCAAATTACCTTTAGCCTTTTGCTGGTTCTCAACTTTATGTGCTAGCTGGTTAACTCTTCCAACGTGGAATAAAGATATAATTCAACTATGTTTGCAATCTTAGGCTCCAATCCTCCTAAGAATTGCAAAAGAGTTTGAAGATTATCTTCATTCAAATCACACTTCATAAGGAAGTATTCAAACTCCCTAGAATACTCCTCTATAGATTTTGAACCTTGCTTAAGAGAATGAAGTTTGGAGAAACTTTCTTGGATGGAATAAGATGGCATGAACTTCTGTTTGAGCAGTTTCTTCAATTTAGGCCATGTTCGGACCTTTTCTTTCCCCATTTGTTCTCTCTTTGAACAAACATTAGCCCACCAAGTAGATGCATATTTTCTCAACTTTAAAGCTACAATCTTTACCTTTTTATCTTCTGATGTTTGTTTGTAATCAAACACTCGTTCTATAGTTCTTACCCATTCTACAAACTCGTCTGGATCAAGTCTACCATCATACTCTGGAATATTAACTTTGATGTCATTTGCAACCCAAGAAGCTAGGTTTCTTCTTGCTTGTGGATTAAACTCTCTCATATTGACAGATTGTCTTCTTCTTCGATCTCTATTCCGTGTGCAGTTTTGGGAGGTGTGGGAATATCTCCTCGTTGCCTTCGAACCGCAAATGATTATTCTCGAACTTGATCTTGCATATACTTCATTCGCTGCTCCATCTCCTCTTTCTCCTGCGTCATTTCTTTCTTCTCTTGTCTCAATGATGCAATCAAACTTTCTAGATCCGTGTTGCTCCCACTTGCCATGTTAGAGGAAAAACTTTTTTTTTTTTTTTTGGATGTGAATTTTTGGCACAATAAAACCTAAGCTTTGATACCAAAATGTTGTATAATTGCCTAAATAAGCAATCACACCACGCAAATTGGATTCCTAGGGCAAACCAAATTCAATCTAAGATAAAGAATTTGCCACTTAGCTTGAATTAGGGACCTTAGAACACCATTCAACAGGCCAAAGTTGAAATAGCAAAGGAAAGTCTTAGTTTTCCTCCAAAAGTAAGAGATAAACAAAAAACTAGAATATATTTGCATAAAACTTCAATGATCCTTTCTCAAGAATACAAGGTCCTTAAATAGGGATTCTCAAGTCTAAAAATAACAACAACAACCAATAACTAGTTTCCTACTAATTAGGAACCACTAAAAATAAATAGATAAATAAATAATATTTAGTAGGTAGTTCCACCACCCTAAAGAATAAGACCTTCTATGTTGGATTTAACTACTCACTACAAATTGGTCAAATAAATTAAAATAGCAAATTCAAATAAGAAATAAAGGAAATGATTTGGAAAAGGTTTGTTTTGCATGGAAATTGTGTTGCATGGCAAGCTAAGTTTCTAAACATGCTTGGACTAATGAAACAAACTTTGTTGATGAGCTCGATGAACTTGCCTCACTCTCCGTTGAAGGGAAAATCTCATACATTACTTCAGCTACCAAATTAATGATCTTTGTATCAGGAATAAATGTTGGTGGTTTGTTCACATCATCATCTTCATTAGGGATGTTTTGGCTATCAGTCCTCCTTCATTGGGTAAGAGTTTCTTAGTATTTCTTAAATTTTCCCTTTTTTTTATTTAACCAATCCCGAGGCATAAAACCTTATAAAAAATGGATTGAAGTATTTTGGTTTATTATAACTTAAGCCTATACAAAATAAACAACGATACCTTAAGAAAAGTCACTTTTCTTAGCAAACACAATCATATACGGTAGAAAGGAGAAAACTACAAAAAAAAAAATCACAACTCAACAAAGTGCATTGAAACATGTGACAACCTCAAGGCTCCTATTCATATCTAAAATACCAACTCTCCCACCCAAAGTTCTAGAATCCATTCTAATCGACTTTTCTCATTAGTTACAACGTGTTCATACATGATTGATTCACCAAACAAGTATACCAAAAGAATGATATTTATTTTCACAAAATAAAAACAATATTTTCTTGTTTATCCATCAATCATAAACACACACCAAATAACTCCATCAATAGTAAATATATTAGAATGATTCAACGAAATAGAAAAATCACACATTCTATCTCATGCACAAGAAATTGACAACCTCCACTAAATCCTACTTTTACACACACATAGAAACAATATTTTACAATGTCAAGGTCAACGTATGATTAATCCTTATGCCACAAAGAAACAATATTTTACAATATTTTACAAAGTCATTAATCCTTAGCTCAATAGCATGACCTGAACCTCTATGCCACAAAGTAGATTTATACAAGTCAATTTCTTTAGGATACTCAAGCATACACTAAGGAACTTTCAAGAGAATACAACATATGATTAAGGAAACCTTCCAATACTATCCTATTGCACTTCATGATACCCATTTCACCCACCTTTATCCCAATGGCGAAATTAGCTAATCAAGCACATTACGAGATATAGACCTTCTAGTCGAGTAGATATCTTACCCCATCTAGAAGCACAATACTTTCATCATGAAGTTTAAGCCTAAATTGCACCCTCAACATCTACCTTACAAATTTGGCCAACACCTAATATGACTCTACCCCACATCGACTGGTTACAGAAGTCTACAAGTCAATCTCTTATTCGGTGACACATGGAAAGAACATCTTGAATACATTATTCAAGACATCCTTTCAAGTGGAGCTAACTACAAGTATCACATACTTTTTAACTCCACTTGACTTACATTTTTTTCATTTTCCTTCCCCAAAATTGATTTTAAGATTAAGACAATAAAACTCTAAACTAAGGCTTACCTTATGGCAATACTAGCTCTCCTAAAACATAGATCTGCCATGATTTTACTGCCACGATTTTAACCTTTATGTTTATTTATGTTGTTACTAGGGGTGTTCATCGGTCGGTCGGTGTCGATTTTTGGTGAAACTTGACACTGAACCGACCAATCGGTTTCCTAAAAAATGAAATCGACACCGACCGGTCGGTTAAGTAGGTCAGATTTATCAGTTAAAATCGGTTAAATTTGGTTAATTCATATTATTTTTTTCTTATTTTTTGATTAAAAATGTATATCCATCATACAATTTTGTAATGAAAATTTGAGAATTAATTTTAAAAAATGAGCATATAGAATAATTTTCAGGAAACATATTTAAATTGAAGTTAATTTTGCAATAATTTAATAAGGAATATATTTAATTACATGAAAATATCAATATTTTATTAAGAAAATTTTTGGTTAACCGATCGAACCAACCAACTTAACAGAAAATTTTTCAGTTAACCATTTTTGTAACCAACACCGACCGACTCTAATTCGGTCGATTTGGTCGGTCGGATCAGTTTTCAGGGAATGTATGAACACCCCTAGTTGTTACAATCCCTATTTGGATCTTTCTCTAATAATCAAAGACTCCAAACTAATCTTTTAAATTTTCTTTTTAAAACTTGGTCATTTACTTTTACGGTGTCAAACACAACCTCAAAAAAGTTAAACTAATCCTACCAACTTTCATGGCAAGTTTAACAATGTTACATGCATACAAAAAGTATTAACAAACACTATGACATGGTTTTCATTAAAGAGACATCTCCTACACTTTTCATTATGAAAATTAGCTCATTTAATTCATCTAGATTTTTCATGCTTTCATTACCCATTTAAAAACTAGAATTGAGATTAAATCTTACTTGACACCATGCCTTTGATAGGTTGCCTCCATTTGTCTCATAACAAATCCTCTCACCTATCTTGCCAAAAGTTCGAATCCTTCGAGACTATCCACTTTGATTTAAAAGTATCCTAAAATCCAAACAAGAACCCGATAGCGATGTACTTTATCAAGAAAAATATTTCAAGTAATAAAGATTCTAAGTATCCAAGTATTCTAAAGAATTCTTTATTACATACAAATAAATAATACTAGATGCCATACTTAAGAAATTTTATTCAAGAATACTAAGAATTTTGCACAAGAACAATTATTCCAAAAAAGTTCTCTAAACATGCAAGATTCTTATCCTAACATTTTTCAAGAAAGAACATGCTCATTATATGGAGGAAACTAGAGCTATGCTCTGATACCAAACTGTTAATTAATCGTCTTGGACGTACTCTAAGCATATATGATTCTTTGCAACAAGATACAACTTCTAAATTGTGACTACATGAATTTTGCACAATCTTTAATAATTTTCTAGCAAGTATAAAGATTTGGATTGGCAAAATAAACACATACAAAATAGAGAGATCGACACAAGTATTTAAAGTGGTTCGGTCGTAAGGCCTACTCCACTTTGCTTAAACTTTGGCTTAAGTGAGGCAATATTATTAGAAGAGTTTTACATTACGTATACATCCATGTAATTAAAACAGTAAACAACATACAACAAATAGACTATGGAACATACATTGAAAGATTTAAACAAGAGAGGGGGAAAATACCATAAGCAAGGGAAAAAAAGGAAATTGATACAATCTTTTTAGAAATTGAAAGATCCAATTGATTTTGCAACTCCTTTGCAAGAATCACTTCTTTTTGCAAGTCTTCAACTCCTTTGCAAGAATCACTTCTATTTACAAGTCTTCAACTCCAAGATCTTGACAAACAACTCAAGAGAAAAATCCACCAAAAAACACCCACAAAAAGCACTTATCTAAGCATAAAATTGGAACTCTACAGATGGCGGTGAACGTCGACTAAGTGGCGGCGATCTAGAAGAGGTGGCGGCACTCCGATCAGGGGTGGCGTTGATCTGTGGTGGCTGCCCCACCTAGGCAGCGGTTGTGCAAAACCTGCGATGTGAGATTATGCTTCTGGATTGCTCTAGCGAAATATAAATATGAATTACGTTGGTTCGCGTTTTCGAACTTAAATTGTGCAAGTATAGATAGTCTTATTGTAGCAAGTTTTAATATAAGTAAAAGTCATATCCATTGGGATTTCTCGTTATATTTAAGTCAGTTTTAATGGCAAGAGTTAATAGTAACGGGTGAATGAAGATATTGATACGAGTTATAACTACATTTGCAGAAAAATAAATGATTAAACAAATGAACAGAATGTTGATTACTACAAATACTTAAACAATTCTACGATATTTGAAAGAGGTTAGGGCTTGAGGTATTTCGCTGCCGCGACGAGATGTTTTGATGAAAAGCACACTCATGTTTACTCTTAACTCAGGCTCTCTCAAGCTTTAGCATTAAAATTATTAACTAAGCAAATAACACTAGTAAAACTTTATATCTAAGTGTTATTTAAATTGTCAGTTAAGACTAAGCAAACCTAGTGTTATGACATGCAAGTTCTCTCTGTTTCTTTTCTCTTGAAAGAAAAACAAAGTTCATACAGATGGTTGATCAAACAAAATGTACTTAGCATTAATTCAGCATGCAATCATAGTTTGACATTGACTGTGGTAAACCAGTTTGCCTCGTGTGCAATTATACTCACACTCGCACAAGTATACGCGGTTTGTAGTAAGTAATAAGTAATATTATCGATCTCCACAGGGACTGTGATTTATTAAAAGTTGATGCTTATAATTAATAGAAAATAAGCGAATGGTTTTTTGTGGTTGAATGGGTTGCATATAAACAAAGTGAAATAGTTAAATAGAAATTTTGAGAGATAAAAACTCTACTAAGGTACTCATGGAAAGCAGTAGCAATGCGTGCAAAGAAATAATGTGGTAAGGATTAACTATCATACTTAGCCTTACAAACGTCTGCTTCCGCTTCTATTCGCATCAAGCCCAAGTTCCGTTGCTACTTGATGTAAAGATTAACTGGCACAGCATATGCAGTAGTTACGCGTTTATTCCTAAACTCTGATTTAAAGTACGAAAGACTTAATACTAACCTATCGAACATGCAAATTACCCTTATGTTATTTCCTCTTCCGACTTACAACCTAGTAGCTTGTGTGGATGGCCGGTCAACACTTACTATTGATATTTCGATCTTAATTAACATGCTCTAGTTGAGTCCTCCCTAATTCTTCTTACACATGCTAAAGCTACTCCATTTTTCCCTAGCGTTACCTTAACTAAGTTAGTTCGTTATACAAACAAGAAACACAAATAGCCACATGAAAAACATGCTGAAATAGTATTGCTTAATTGTAAAAATGAATCTAACAAAATAAAACAGTAAAACGATAACAATGGTGAACTCTCTCATGTTCCCCCCTTTTTCTTTCTACAACCGTCTCCTTTTATAATCCTCCTCAAATCAACTCTGAATATTCCAAATTGTGCGTCGGCTAAATCACTCGATAACTTTCCTTTGTTGAACTTGCCAATCCCGTCTTTGTGAGTTAAGGTAAGAATCTTGTGATTTCCACAATTTGTCTTTTAGTGTCTGGTTAGTCAACAATCGCGCGTTTACTTGATTCTTTCCTTATTTGCAACTTGGCGTCTTTTTCGATCTTCTACTGTCGCATGATTTAGTTCTGCATAGCTTTATGCATAGTCTGATCGAGTTCTTTGTTCCGAATTGATCCGTGCCTTTTAGCATCGCTTGATCCAACTCTCACTCCGCTTCACAATTCCTATAAGATTGCTGATTAGCATAAGCCATTTACAAAATACGCATATTTAAGTTCAATTTCAGTATTTTAGCATTATAATGCATATTTCTCCAATTATTCCTCTAATGCGTAAACATTAGTCTTTTACACCTTTTCCTCATTTTATTCATCGTTTTGCATCAGGTTTTTCAATGATAAGTACAAATAATGATGCTAAAATATCTTAAATAATGACTCCATTTGAGAGTCATCAAACCCCCAAACTTGAATCATTGCTCGTCTCCAGCGATGTTATTATAGGTGTAAATACTGCTGCAATTAAATGCTTATCACAATGTTATGCTTTCGTTCTCGCTAAAAAAATTTCTTCTAGTTAGCATTGCCTTAATGTGCCATACACTTAATCTTCGTGATTCTTTTCTTGTTATAATTCCTTCAATTGCGTCTCGTTCCTTCTCCTATTTGCTCTTGGTACAACGCACATTCCTTAGTTTATAAATTTTTAAATGACTAGTAAATTTTTTTAATGTGATTTCAAGAAAAACGAATGGTAAAAAAAAAAGAAAGAAAAATGAAAGGGGCAATTATTAGCCCAGTCAGTGGACATTACCGTCAGGTGCAGCCATGATTGAACAAAAATATTACTCTTAGGGAAAAGAGTATGATTTGTGATCTCCCCTAATTTGTATATTTGAAAAAAAAAAAGTTTTTTTGTAAGTTGTAATGAAATAGTGTATACTTTACATGACTTCAAGTCATGTTTGATATATATATATATATATTTTTTATTAATATGGATCTAGACTATTTTTATAGGATAGATAAAATTAATTTTTAGGTATGTAATTACTATGAATTGACTTCTTAATTATTCAAAACTCTCTTATTAAAGAATAGTTAGTGATGGTTGAAATCTTATCACCACAAATATTTTTGTACTAAAAAATAATTTGAATTAGATATAATCTCTTTATCATAGAATTTAAACTAAGGATGGGTAAATTATCAAACGGGGTCTCTTCTAGAAATTTATGGGAAAAATGGGCTAATTTCAAATATTTTCTTAAAAAAGGTTTTTGCATCTCTAGCAATATCCTGAATTTTGTAAACCTCACACGAGTGACGACTTTCCCCTAACGAAGCGTGACGGAAGTTTTCTCTTTTTTTTTCTTCTTCTTTTATTTCTGTTTTCATTTTATTTTGTTTTAAATTCTTCCTCTTATGCCGCCGATATCTCTGCTTGCTTCCTCTTTTTTCTTTTGTTTTCATTTTCTCTATTTTTTCACTTTTATAACATAAATCAAAATTTTAAACTTTTCTATTGCTGCTTTACCTTTGCCCCAGATCACGGTTTTTTGCCTTACAAATCTACATAATTGAGCATGCTTTAAGAATTTTGAGATTTTCATGGCCATCAGTCTCTTAGGTTATATGCATATGAATGGGCCAGCCCATTAAATCGGAAAAGCCCTAATAATATATAATGGTATTGTTTTATTGTCCATCTTCATTTGTCGATTAAAACCCTTTTTTGTGCTGCTTTCAATCCTTTGCGTTGCGTCCCGGCTCACAGTTCAGTCCTCCTTCCTTGTGTAAGTTTTTCTTTGTCTTCTTAAATTTTCAATATGTGTATTTGATTTGCATTCTGATCTACTCTTCAGCTAGATTTCTGATCCATGAATTCTTTAGCTAACAAGTTTTTGTAGCTAAGATTTGAAAAAGTTGTATACAAAAAAAAAGTTATGTATTTAGGTGAGTTGACCCAAAAAATAGCTGATAATTCAAATCATTGAAACCAAAGAATTAAGACTTGAGTTTTCTTCTTTTCAAAAAAAAAAAAAAAACTTTGAGTTTTCTTGGATTTTGTTGTCCTGTTGTGGAGATAGTTTCGGCTTCCCAGTGTGGGATTAATTAAAAAAAAAAAAAAAACCAAAATAAAGAGAGCAGGGTTTGGAGGTGTGACAGGGCAGCTGGCGCACGATGCGATCGAGGAGTTGACAGTTGCCCGGCATCGGTGACCAGCTGGCATATGCAGATTAAAAAAATATCGAACTGGTCCGTTTCTCTATATATAAAAAGTTTACCTTCATTATTATTTATTATATAAAAGTAAAATATGCTAAAACAAAAAAAAATTATGTAGTTTTTTTTTTAAATAAAAAAATATATATGCATGTATTCAAGATCATGGAAAGTGTGAATCATCTCCATTCATCTATGGTAGAAAAAGAGTAGTAGAAATTAAATTTGGGGTATAAAACCAAAATAAACCTTTAGGATTAATTTTTTTTTGTAAAAAAACTACAATTCAATTATTAAAGTAAACATTATGGATAGTGGAAAATTCACTTATCCTACCACGGGCCACGGCGATGTAGAATTTATTTTTTATTATTTTTTTTAAACCAATGAATTACTTGTGTTTTCTTTGAAATCAAAGAATTAAGAGCTTATATAAAATTAAAAAAAGAAAGTGATAAATTTTGAGAAATACTTAAATTTTTTGTTTTCTATCCAATCAAATCTCAAAAGATTTTTACGGTGAAAAAAATAAAAAAGTAGATTTTGTAACAAATACAGATAACATTGAAGAAATATGCAAATAAATTTAGAAAATATACAATAATATTCCAATGTTATAACAAATATCTTAATGATATTTTTATAAAATAAATTTGGTATATGGGCCAGCCCTTGAAATTCGAATAGCCCTATATCTCTCTCTATATATAATTGTTTTCTTTTCCATCTTCAGATTCTTTATCCGGCCTTCAATCCTTCACGCTCAGCCTTGGAGTTCCGTCCTCCTTCATTGGGTAAGAGTTTCTTAGTTTTTCTTAAAAAAATTTACCCTTTTTTTTTTTATTATTTAGCCAATCCCGAGCATAAAAACTTATTAATTTGTTCATCTGATTTAAATTCACAAGGAAGTAGTTCAATTGCAATTGCAATTTTCCAGAAGTAAAAGCGATTCAATTATTCACACCATACTGACGATGCCATGAATTCACCATAGCGTCTGCTTATCAAATTCTCAAACCAAGTCACACAATTTTCATTCACAATTTTAGAGCAGACGGCACAAGTCTCCAGT
>JBBMKA010049481.1:0-52938 GCA_037833695.1 Sechiopsis laciniata
TTCTATATTTAAGCTCAATAATCAATTAAATTATATGGAAGATTGACAAAATAAATATCATTATTTTAGACTTATCAGGTAGAAGGTCGGTTGATTGATTGCCACGCAGCTGCATGGAATCATGTGCTTAAGCTTCCCAATACTGTGAGCACGGAATGTCAAAAATTAATGGAGTTGCCAACAGAGGAACAATTGTAAAAATGTCTGAGAGTAGTTGGAATAGTTGGAGCAGATTGGAATGAATCGACGTCGCTTCTATCATTTTGGATCAAGTCCAATCTTTATGATTGGCTTCACTTCATCAAAACCAAAATTATGGCAAAAATGCATGACACGTTGGTCCAAAGAAATCAAGCACTACTGCTCTACGCAATTAAGTCGAGGAAGAGCATCAATGTAGGAAGGATCATCGAAGAGCAAATCTAGCGATGCGTCAATAAGTAGCAAGGGAAAAAATTCTATCTACATTCTATAACGCAATTGTGCATAGATCAAGTCGTCAAACCCAAACTTAGCGACGACGTTTTATGCACCTGCCTCGAAATTTCAATTCCTAACGAGACTCCAAGATGGAAAGAGTAGGAACAACACGCCAAAGAGTCATTATCTATAAATAAGTTGGTGTGTAAAATCGTGTTAGTCTTTGCACAAATGCAAAATTATTGGGCCTATGCAGGTGTGCGAAATGAAAAGTTCATAAAAGAATTTGTACAATCAGACGATGAGTCTGATTGGCCAGAGTTTTCAAAGCACTTGATAATTATGGCCAACACATAGGACAGTTCGAAGGCTAAAGGCGTTGCAAGGAAATAGATGGAAGTCTCAATTCTCTCAATCTCTCTTTTCAGCAATTATTTTCTTTCTTAATGCATACATTTCACTTTTAGGATGCAACATTATTTTTGTTTCCCAATTCAATTCTATAATAAGAAGTTAAGTTTTTCTTTTGAGATCAGCATTAGAAATATTATTGCACTCTTAAACTTTTGTGTAGAATTTTTCATCGCTTGCAAGAATTCTTAATTTCCCTTAGAACCAAACCTAGCGACAAGTTAGTCCCTATCGTGCATGACAGAAAGAATTAACATTTACAAATAATTGTTAAAGCTTGAAATAGGGTACCTCAAATATGGAATCAAATAAGTTTAGGGGGAACTAAGCCTCACCTTCATTGTGGACAATGAAGAATTTAAGTCTGGGAGTGAGGGTATGCCCGATGTTGAAAATAATAATAATAATAATAATAATAATAATAATAATAAAAATAAATTTTGCAAAATAAAGATCAAAATATTCTAGGTAAGACTAAGGCATAAACGAACGAATAGCCATAGATCATCTCGAAGTACTCCTTTGTCTACCATAAGTGCAATCTTGAGACATTCCATTTGCTTAGGCGGAATGCTTTATGCTCAAGCGAACTATCCTAAGAACTATGAAATTGTGGGCATGAGTGCAACCTGAGTAGAAATGCGTAAAGTAAAAGCAGAAATCCTCGAAGGATTTGGGAATCTAAAAAGCAAACCTGGAAAGAATTTTTTGGGCAAACTTAAATGAAGAAATAATTGAGTGCAATAGTTCAAGTAATAGAAGTTAATTGTAATGAGGAACAATCTGTCAGTCACGATAGGGAGGAATTTGAAG
The DNA here is from genome assembly GCA_037833695.1 of Sechiopsis laciniata. Lineage (NCBI taxonomy): Eukaryota > Viridiplantae > Streptophyta > Magnoliopsida > Cucurbitales > Cucurbitaceae > Sechiopsis > Sechiopsis laciniata. Next base: position 1,645 of record JBBMKA010049481.1, read on the forward strand.
CAAACCTGAGTCTTTTAGAAATTTTGAAAAATAAATAGAGAAGGAAGTTTTACATTAAGACTAGAGATGCGATAAGAGCTTCTAAGGTTGAGATCAAGGAATAATTGAGCAAGAAGAACAGAATGCTAATAGGTAGATAACGCATTGCTCGGGACTAGCAATAATTCAAGTTTGGGAGTTTGATAGCTCTCAATTAGAGTCTAAATTGGGTTATTAACTTAAAAACTTTTCCAAGATTCTTGGGACAATTGAGTTAGGTAAAAGCTAAAATGCGAACGAAACCGATAGAATTCACACGCATCCACATTTAGGCATTAGAAAACTAGCATCACATTATCAGAGTAAAAGAGAGAATAAACTTCACTAATATGAGTATATTTGCTACGCAGGATTAAATAGCAAAAGACACTTTCGCATTGGAGTAGTAGGTACAACGGAAAGCTACTAAGATCCATCGCACCAAAGTAACTATCGCACTCGGAGAATCATGTTACCACATAAATCTTGGGAAATCAATTAACAGAGATTTAGGCAAGAAGGAAGACATTCCAGAACCATCTAAATGTGCTGGCCTAGTCAACCAGCCCTATATAAAGAGCACGAGAAACCCTAGATCGGGGTCGTTTGGCTGGGACTCGAATCAATCTAGTGTAGTCTGCCATTCGAAGAAGAAAACTGGGAGGTGTTTGTGGTATCCGATGACAAGGAGTCCGCACATCTTTAGCAGCCACACCATTTTCTTGTCATTTTCTTGTTTATTAGGAGTAGATCGTAACTTTGTAGTTGAACAATTGTTTGCAATGTTATTTTGCAATTTCTACTATGTCACCGTTAGCATTATGTTTCATCAGATCAGGAGGCTTTTTATGGGAACTCGTATGTAGAATGCATGTTAGGATTGTGGATAGATAGATTTTATAATGTTGTTTACACATCACGCTTACGTCGATTAGCTACCCATTAATGACTCTCAAATAGAGTCAGAATTCATGATAATTTTGAATCATTGTATGCGGTTGTTATATAAGATTTGATGCGAACAAGGTAAAAATAAAGAGAAAAAGGTGTAGTTTGCTAATGCTTATGCATCAGGGGAATAAGTTGTGATATATGAATTATAACGCTTAAATTGAAGAAATTAGCACACTTAATGCATATTTAACAAGGCTTATGCTGATTAACTATTTTTGCAGGAAATTACATTTGCGAAGCAATGCAGAGTTAAGATTTGAAAGGCGTGATTGTGAGCAAGTCATGCTCGGGAGAGAGAAATGCCAAAGCGCCACAAGCACAATAAGGAAAGAATCAATGAGAAGCAAGAAGTTGACTAACCAGACACTATGAGTCAGATTGCAGAAATTAAGAGATTCTTACCTTAGATAAATAAAAATACAATTGGCAAGTTTAAACAAGGAAAGATATCTCATTGATTGACTCGTACCTATTTTGAAATATTCCGAGAGTTGACAAAGAAACTTATAAAAGACGATCTCTGTAATAGATTGAAGGAGAGAACGACAAGAGATTAGAAACCGAGAGTTTATTTTTTTCTTTATTTTTCCAATTAATATCATCTCAGTATGTTTTTCATTTCGCATTCATTGTTCTTTGTTTCTATGATGAACTAATTTTCTTAAGGCAACGCTAGGAAAAAGTGGATTAGTCGTAGCATGTGTTAAGAAGAAATAGGAAGGTTTAACTGACGCATGTTAACTAGGAGAAAATCTCAACAATAAGTGTCAACCGACCATCCACACGAACTAATAGGTTGTAAATCGGAAGAGGAAATAAACCTAAGTCTAGTTGCATGTTGAGTAGGTTAGAATTAAGTATTTAATTCTTTGATTCGGAGTTTAGTAATAAACACGTAACTATTGCATACATAGCGCCATGTTATCATTACATCAAGTTACGGTGAAAGTTGAACTTGATGCGAATGGAAGCGAAAACGGAAGTTTGTAAGGCGCAGTATGTTAGTTATTCCTTACTGCATGTTTCTTCGCAGCGCTTTGCTATTGCTTTCCATGAGTATCTTAGTTTAGCCTTATCTCTCTCAATCCATCTTACTACTGTTAAGTTTTCTTTCTACTATTCAAACCAAACTATCACAACATCTATTCTTTTATTTCTGTTCAATTCTAAACATCTCTTTGGATAAATCACAGTCCTTATGGAGATCAATAATTTACTTATTACTTACTGTAGATCGCGTATACTTGTGCGAGTGTGTGACTATTGCACACGAGGCAACTCAGTTTTCTGTAGTTAAGTTTTTGTCGCCGTTTCCAGGGAGTTGATTGATCAACAACCGATGCGCTCTGGACCTTCTGTGGTGTGGCCATTTGCATATTCTTAAAGGAGTTGGTAAGCGTTGCAAGTTTTACTTGCATAGCTGTTATCGCACTAAGCTCGAATTTACCAGGCATTTCATCTTGGTTTCATCCTTGATTTAACTTAGGCTCAGTAGTTTTTGCAGTTGTTTCAATAATTTTGTGAGCTTGATTGTACGTTTTCTCCATTAGGCATCCTTCTGCAGTTGCGTTAAGGATTGCCTTGTCCTGATCGGATAACCCATTGTAGAAATGTTCGTTTTGAAGGGTATAAGAAAGCCCATGGTACCGAAACTTTGCCATAAGCTCTTTGTACCATTCTCATGCACATCCTATGGTTTCATCGTCCTCTTGTCTAAAACTAATGATTTCATGCCTAGAATTCATGCTTCGCGAAGTGGGGAAATATTTTGCTAGAAAACTTTTAACCACTTGCGCTCAAGTATAATCACTTGGCAATGTATTTATCCATTGTCTAGCCTTATCCCTTAATGAGTAAGGAAACAAAAATAATCGAGTATCTTCTAAAGAGATATCGACTTCCTGGTTAGCATCACTAAAAACAAGGAAGGTCCGTAAATGTTGATGCGGGTCTTCCGAGGGATGACCACTAAAAGTTTCATTGACTTTAAGCATGTTATACATGTTATTAGTCAAAACACGTCGCCTACCTTCACCATTAGGTCTAACCATACCTGGATATGCTACATGATTGAATAATCATGCTTGTGTCCTCATGACTCTGTCCCTTTCATTTACACCCTGGGCTGGGGGTAGATTGGTATTATTATTCACATCCGCTCCAGCTTTTGCACCTGTTGCTACTGCTAGTGGGTCAATCAGTCCAACGTGATTCTGCGCTATCGGGTCCATCCTTCTTTAATTTCTCATTCTCTACGCACGTATTCCCCTACGGAGGGTTCACTCAGGTTCTGGATAAAAAAAAAAGAGTTGTGCTCATGCACAGTTCCCACTAAAATGTTGAAGCAAATGTCAAATATAAGATTTTTTTTTTGTTTTGTTTTGTTTTTTTTTTTTAATTTTTATATTCTAAACAATCTCGACTTAAAAATAAATTGTCACAGTCCTTGGCAACGATGCCAAAAATTTAACTGTAAAAAACTGAGTTCGTGTGCAATAGTCACACACTCGAGCAAGTATACGCGGTCTGCAGTAAGTAATAAGTAAATTATCGATCACCATAGAGACTGTGATTTATCCAAGAAGATGTTTAGAATTGAACAGAAATAAAAGCATAGATGTTGTGATAGTTTGGTTTGAATAGCAGAAAGAAAAATTAATAGTAGTAAAATGGATTGAAAGAGATAAGGCTAAACTAAGATACTCATGGAAAGAAATAGTAATGCGTTACGAAGAAACATGCGGTAAGGAACAACTAACATACTACGCTTAATAAACTTTTACTTCTACGTCCGTTCGCATCAAGTTCGACTTCCGCCGCAACTTGATGTAATGATAACCCGGTGCTACGTATGTAATAGTTACGCGTTTATTTCTAAACTCTGATACAAAGAATTAAAGACTTAATTCTAACCTACTGAACATGTAACTAGACTTAGGTTATTTTCTCTTCTGATTTACAACCTATTAGTTCGTGTAGATGGCCGATCGACATTTACTGTTGAGATTTGCTCCTAGTTAACATGCATTAGTTATACCTTCCTATTTCTTCTTAACACATGCTACAACTACTCCACTTTTTCCTAGTGTTGCCTAAAGGAAATTAGTTCATCATACAAACAAAGAACAACGAATGTGAAATAAAAAACATACTGAAATTGATATTAAAGAAAATAAAGAAAAGAAACAATAACTCTTTGTTTCTAATCTCTAGACTTTCTCTTTTCTTCCTATTATAGGGATCGCCTTTTATAAGCTTCTTTGTCAACTCTTGGAATATTCTAGAATAGGCACGAATTAATTGACACGACATCTTTCCTTGTTTAAACTTGCCAATTGTGTTTTCATTTGTCTAAGGTAAGAATCTCTTAATTTTTGCAATCGGTCTCGTAGTGTCTGGTTAGTCAACTTCTTGCTTCTAATTGATTCCTTCCTTATTTGTGCTTATAGTTCTTTGGCATTTCTTTCTCCCGAACATGACTTGCTCGATATCGCCCGTCTCAAATCTTAACTTTGCACTGCTTTGCAAATGCAATTTCCTGCAAAAATAGTTAATCAGCATAAGCTTTGCTAAATGTGCATTAAGTGTACTAATTCCTTCAATTTAAGTGTTATAAATCATATCTCGAAATTTATTTCCCTAATGCGTAAGCATTAGCAAACTACACCTTTTTTTCTTTATTTTTACCTTGCTCGCATTGAATCTTATTTAACAATCGCACACAATGATCTAAAATTATCTTGAATTAAGAATCTATTTGAGAGTCTTCAAACCCTCAAACTTGAATCATTGCTCGTCTCGAGCGATGCTGATAGCTCTCAAATAGAGCATATTTTAGGTTGCATTAGTTTGCATTATTCTTAGGATTAGGGGAAATAAATGAGCGTTAACAGAAAATTGTGAATATAAAACATAGAAATCAGCATGCATTCATAAAGTAGCATCACAAGCGCAGCTCGAGAATTACATATGAATATTATACAACTATGCGCTAAAAAAGGGTTATTTAATGCAGGGAATGCAAAACACTTATGCTGGAAGGATGAAGCAATGCGAATGGTGACACACATATAAGACTCACGCGTTCACAAGGCGGTTACATTCGAAGAATCACACCAACAAGGAAATAATAGATAATCAATCAAGCAATTAAGTTGGTGTCAATCAAATAAATTCCAGCGGAAATAAAGAGATCCTGCATTAATGTGGAGTTTCTAGCTTCCGACCAAGTAAATCAAATCTATAAATTTCAAGAAGGAAGCCGAGGTTAAGTGAGCTGGTCGCATTGCTAGAAGCCAATTGATGCGAGAAGCAATTTGTGGTGTTGTAGGAGCCGATGACAATGGGACTGCACATTTCACAACCGAGCCAATTCCATTTTATTGTTTTTTTAGGACTAGTTGTAGTTTTGAACATTTAGTAGTCGTAATAAAATTGTCTGATTTAAACTTCTTACTTGTGTTTATTGCTATGCTGCGTTATAGGAGTCTTGAATGAATATTCCTGAGTAGAAGCATGTTAGGAGTGTAGGTTAGAGAGTTTTACACTACTGCATTTACTAATTTACTCATATGTGTCGATTAGCTACCCACGTACATAATTGTGGTTAGTTCGGAAGAAGGAACCGCATGATGACCCAGTATACTACAATAGGTTGAAGGCAAGTATTTGCATCATTTAAGGAGTTAGGAATAACCTCAATATTCCTCGCGTTGCCCTGAGTTGAGTACGGAGTTTGCAACAGAAGCTGGCTCTGCCGTAAATCATTAAATGCAGAAGTACTTTTTGTTAGAGGGAAGCGAGAGACTCAGTAACTAGTTCCACACTCTTAACAATTTCTACAACTGTCGATTTTATCATTACTCATTCCATTCATATTTATTACTGTGTGCATTACATCATTTTATTATTAGCATAAAAAACAAATAACGATCTTCAACCTATGCCGTAATCAATATTAATTCTAGACATTAATCTCTGTAGGATAGATAAAATTATATATTTATTACTTACTGCAGTCCGACTGCATATGCTTGCGTGTAAGCGATTCCGAGGCATACTTAGCAATAAGTTTAACTCTGAATTAATTACTGTACGAATATATTAGCACCCGGATCGCTAGTCAGATGCTAATGTAGGTGTAATAACTACTAAAAGTAACTGCTAATCACAATGTTGAGTTTTTTCTCTTGTTTAGAAAAATATTTATTAGGTACAATTGCCTTAATACGCCAATGCTTAATCGTCCCAATTCATCATTCACCAAAGTCCTTTCAATCTCATCTCAGTCCTTCTCCTCATTGCCCTTAGCTCGTCTCACAACTCTTAGCTTGGAAACTTCTACTATAATGCACTTCAATCAAACCCCTTTTTGATCATTTAAGTTTGGTAAAAACATTCTGTTCGAGGATTATTTATTTGGGTCTTCTTTGGGTAAATTTTTCTGCATGGTCCTTAGCATGGTTAGCAGATTACTTGGGATATCCGTAGTTATTCGCTCTTTTTGCCGTTTCATTTTTACCCAGAATGTCTTGATTTTTTTTTGGCAAAAAAATACGCATTCGCATATCATTCACATAACACTCTACGGGTTGTGCTCATCCCGAAACTTAAAGTTTTCATTGTTCCCGATGAAGGTGATGCAAGGTTCCCCTAAAATTAATTGAATCTAAGGTTTCTAAAATCTATGTTACGAGCTAATCGATTTCCTCCCACAGAATTGTACTAAGCTCTAAGTTGAAAAAGGATCAATCCTAAGGTGATTTCGTTAGGAAGCTAGCAAATGATGTCCTAGGGCAGATTAAATTCCAGTGCATTAAAGGCAATGTTTTGAAAGTGCATAATTAAAAACAAGATTCTATCTCAGCATTGGTCAAGGCAATAAAATTAAGCAGGGAAAAAAATTGAAAGACAGATTATATTAATTTTACAGTGAGATAGACATAAAGAAGAGAAAATAAGTGTTGCAGAGACAGAGACTTCCTTTATTCTTCTTTTTCCAAATCAGAATTGTCAGGGTTGGTGGAAGAAACAATGTCCTGGAAATGCAGGAAGATGGGCAGATGGAGGCGCGAGTTTAAGAGGGCCAGTGCGTCGAATAATGTAATGTTACACTCTTTAACATATGCCATAAACGAGCCTAAATTGTTGGAGAGCAGCCAAAGGAATTGTACCAACTTTTCATGCGTGCTTTTCTTTCTTTTCTTACGTGGGCGAGTAGACACCTGGGGGTGTGCGAAAGAACCCGCGTCTGCTACTAAGTTCATAGATTTTGCTGCGAACTCGGCCATCAAGAGCTGGATGATCATTTCCACTTCATCAGGCTCTCTACCTAAAAGTGTTAGCCTCGTCTTTTAATACTCGGCAAAGTCTACATCTACTTTGTCTCTAAATCAGCTTTGAAACAGGTCCTCAAACACCGTCATTTCTTTTATTCATCCATCCGGATGCTATTCTACCATTGGTGCTTTTCCTTCCCAATGGGACCTCTCTTCTTCCTCTGCGCGAACTGCGTCAACCTCAACAAGTCTAGAGGTGTCCGGATCCGCGTTTCCTCTGCTCTTGTCTTCTTGGGCTTAATGGACTTCTTCCATCTTCCTATAAAACTCCTCCATGTCCCTTTCTTTCCTTGAGGGTGTTAATCCTTCGATGTACCCTAAAGTTTTAGGGCTATCAGTCCTCACTGCTGGTCGTAGTGCTGAGTTAACAACCCTTTCTTCTCTAGGCGCATCTTCGAATTCTTTGACTTCCTCGTGCTCTACCAATCTTACAGGTGAAATAGTCGTTCTCCTATGCCTTCGTCTTCTTGTTTGCGACTGTGTAATGGCCCAGGTTTTCATCCCAGTTTCCCAGGTATGTTTCTTGATTGTTTCGGTTGTTCCGTTGGGCTTTTAGGGCAGTTCCAGCCTTTAGGGGTATTTTGGTCTTTTTACCTCTAGGGTTAGTTTGATAATTTATTTGGTTTCTGGGTCATTCTTGTATTTGGCAGAGACTAGGGCTATTTTTATGTATTGCAGGGCATTGGGGTTAGTTTTACGGTTTGGAGGTTTTGAGGTTGTTTTAGTTAAAATAGTCTTTTGTTTTAATTAAAAGTTTTTAAAAGGAAAAAAGGAAGGAAAAGGTATTCTTTTGTGTTGCGTATTAATGATCGATCAAATTCAGAGAAAGCCAGAAAGAACCTCCCAATCGATCCCCTTCTTCATTCTCTTCTCCTCTTTCTTCTTCTTCTCGCCAATACCACACCCAACCTCGCTGATCCCCCTTGTTGCCATCATCACCCCCGATTAGCCGAGCCCTAGCCTTGCCAATCGCATCACCAAGCTCTAGCTGCCGCAAGCATCCCCACCGAGGCCCCACGCCCACACCATTGCTACTGATCCCCACAAACGCAGTCGTCTTGAGCCTTGCAGCCGCGAGCCCTCACCAGCCTACTCGCCTTTACCGCTCAGCCCGCATGCTCGCCCGTCCTTGTCGAGTAGCATCCCCGAGCCTCACCGCGCACAAGCGATCGTAGTCACACACCATAAATCCTCACCTTTGCCGTGTCGTGCTAGCCTGCACACGCCTCCCCGTGTCGTCTCGACCACTTGGATCTGAGCTTACCTGGGAACAAACGAAGTCTAAAGTTAAATAACAAAACTCTCTGACCTACCTCGAAACTCGAGGAGTCATCTTACGATCATGCCATTTTTTTGTCTTTTCCTTGTATAATTTTACATTTTCATAGGAAAAGTGCCTATGCTCTTCTAGATCTAGTAATTGTAACAATTGAATAGAACCTGCTTTCTGAAGATCAAGGTTTAGCTTTTTAATTGCCCAGAAAGCCTTGTGTTCTAATTCAACTGGCAAATGGCATGCTTGCCCATACACCATCTTATAAGGTGACATGTTTAACAGCTTCTTGAATGTCGTGCGATAGGCCTAAAGCGAATCGTCTAATCGCAAAGACCAGTCTTTTCTGTTAGGTCCAACAACCTTCTCCAGAATACTCTTGATCTAACGGTTAGATATTTTAGCTTGGTCATTAGTCTGCGAATGATAAAGAGTTGCAATGTGGTGCTTGATATTGTACTTTTTTAGCTCATGAGACATTGCTTTATTTATGAAATGCGTTCCTTCATCACTGATTATTGCTCATAGGGTACCAAATCTTGTATAGATATTATTATGAAGAAACTTTATAACTGTCTTAGCATCGTTAAAAGGTGTGGCAACTGCTTCTACCCATTTTGACAAGTAATCAACCGCGACCAAGATATATAAATTTCCACGCGAAGGAGGGAATAGACTTGCCTTCTCCCCCAAACTTAAAGTTTTCATTATCCCCAATGAAGGTGATGCAAGGTTCCCACAAACTTAATTGAAGCTAAGGTTTCCAAAATCTATACTGCGAGCTAATCAATTTCCTCCCACAGAATTGTACTACGCTCTAAGTTTAAAAATGATCCGTTCGAAGGTAATTTCGTTAGGAAGCTAGCAAATGATGTCCCGGGGCAGATTAAATTCCAGCGCATTAAAGGCAATGTTTTGAAAGTGCAGAATTAAAAACAAGATTCTAACTCAGCATTGGTAAAGCAATAAAATTAAGCAGGGAAAAAAAATTTGAAAGACTGATTATATTAATTTTATAGTGAGATAGACATAAAGAAGAGAAAATAAGTGTTGCAGAGACAGAGACTTTCTTTATTCATCTTCTTCCAAATTAGAACTGTCGGGGTCGGTGGAAGAAACAATGTCCTAGAACTGTGGGAAGATGGGCAGATGGATGCGCGGGTTTAAGAGGGCTAGTGCGTCAAATAACGCAATGTTACTCTCTTTAACAAACACTATAAATGCTCCTAAATTGTTGGTGAGCAGCCAAAGGCACCACACGAACTTTTCATGTGTGTTTTTCTTCCTTTTTTTATGTGGGCGAGTAGACACCTGGGGGTGTGCGAAAAGACCCGCGTCTGCTGCTAAGTTCACAGGTTTTGCTGCGAACTTAGCCATCAAGCGCTGGATGATCATTTCCACTTTTTCAGGCTCTCTACCTAAAAGTGTTAGCCTCGTCCTTTGATACTTGGCAAAGCCTACATCTGCTTTATCTCTGAATCAGATTTGGAATAGGTCCTCCGGTACCGTCATTTCTCCTATGCATCCACCTGAATGCTCTTCTACCATTGGTGCTTTTCCTTCCCGATGAAGCCTCTCTTCTTCCTCTGCACAAACTGTGGTAACCTCAACAGGTCTAGAGGTGCCTGCATCCACATTTCCTCTACGCTTGGCTTCTTGCGCTTAGTGGAATTCTTCCATCTTCCTACAAACTCCTCCATGTCCTTTTCTTTCCTTAAAGGTGTTAATCCTTCGATGTACCCTGAAGTTTTAGGGCTATTAGTCCTCACTGCTGGTCGCAGTGCTGAGTTAACAGCCCTTTCTTCTCTAGGTGAAATAGTCGTTCTCCTACGCCTTCGTCTTCGTGCTTGCGACTGTTTGGCTACATTGTTTGTAGGTGTAGGCGCATCATCGACTGGCTCGGGAGCCTGAGTGGGTCAACTTCTCCTTGACCTTCAATCTACAACTGCCACCATCTCCGATAATTTGTTGCGAGTCTTCGCACCATGGTAAAATTTTTGCAATTTGAAATTGAAGAAGAGGATTAAAGGATAAATGAATGGTAATGAGGTTACGAAGAAGGTGGGTTTTGGTTTATTTAACGATGAGATGAAGGGTATGATTACGGGGGTAATCGTCGCAAAGTGTTAGCGTGGCGATTGGACTTGGGCAGTCATGCAACTGCTATACACCATTGGATTAGGGATCCTGCAATTAGACTATTTGATATTTGGCTGTAATTAATGATCAACATGATTGTGCTTAGCCGCAAGTGGTTGACTCTTTTCTGGTAGTGGTGGTGCACTTATGCTTGCTGGATTGATTGACGGAGGTTGTTCTGAAATGATTAAGGTGGTTGCTGTATCACCATATTTGATAAGGGAAGCCCTCATTAAATGTGGCAACTCCAACGAGTAGATTATTACCGTTGCGTGCCGACACTTAGGCATCTGCGCCTTCAGTATGTGATTGTAATCGAATAGTTTTTTTTGAAACAAATCAAATTACTATTCCTATACTAATCCTAAAAAGCAATTAAACGTAGAGTCTTTTGAGTATGAGATGTATATGGGATAATTCAATTTGCATTTTTATAAAAAATTTTCCAATTAATGCGCTCTTTGCTTGGCAAGGCTGTGATTTTCATCACCGAACTCCGCATGCCAAGAATACATTTTTTGCTCTCCATACCTTTAATTACACATTTGTAGTGCATGGAGGTGGTAGCATGATACTCTTTACCTGGTGCTTTTCTTCCAGGCATAGTGGATAAGGAAGTCTTATTGTTCTTCTGTCACGTAGTACTAGAGATACTACTCACTCATGTTTGCTAAGTTATCACCTATTCTGGTGGTCAATGTGGTTGCTTCTGTTTCCCTTTGCATGGTACCTTGTTCCTGCGTTCAAGTCAAACAAGTTAGTCTTACGCATTTAAAACTACCCTTAACTTTCATCGATTTGCTTGGAAAATTCCTTGGCAACGGCGCCAAAAACTTGACTGGAGCGTTCTGAGTGCTTATATAATCGTAGTAATTAATTCAGGATTAAACTGTTTAAGTAAACCTCAGAATCGCTTACCCACAAGTATACGCGGTCGAAGTGCAACAAGTAATAAGTATATAATTTATCGGTCCCATAGAGAATTTGTAGCATATCGATGTAAGTTAAAGGTCGAATGTAAAAGATGAGAATAGATTGAAGGTGTGGTTTCGATTGAAATAACTAAATAAATCTATGCTATGTTAATGCTAATACAAATGCTGATGCTTACAAATCAACTAAGTAAATGAACAAATATGCATGCGTTGCTTGGTGAGATAGAGATCGCACTTCCCCTACAAACGAATGCTTCCACATTCGATGATGCGAAACCTAGCTTATGCTGCAATTCCACATAAATAAGTTCAGGGCTTCATATGAGCCAGTGGGATTAACCTTAATTCCACTTGATGGTACAAAAGACTACCAGACTGAACGTAACCTGCTGGGTCTTTCGCCAGGTTCCTCTTTCGAGTAAGTTGGAGGTTGGCACCTGTGGGTAGCTACCCGACGCACGCTTAATTAATAAACAACATTATAAAATCCTTCACCCGCATTCATAATTCAATCAGTAACTAAGTTAACTCGAAATGTTGAAATCTAAGTATCTAAACTTAAAATTTAATTTAAAGAAAGTTAGCACATACTAAACTTTAACTTCAAGCCCCCTTTCAGAATACTTGATGCAACCTGCCGGTACATTGCCTGTAGATTTTCTTTGAGCACAAGCTTGCGCATGCAACTAGTGAAATCGTTATTCCTAACACCTTTCTAAAATACTTAAGACTAAGTATGTCCTAGCGATTATGGTGAGGTTAAGCCCTCAACATTTCCTTTTCCAAGGCAAATACTAAGCACTCGCGAGTGGACAGTCAGTCGACTCGCGATAAATAAATCCAACCGCTGTTCTTACTGACTTCCCCTTTTAACTTGTCATTTAAATAAAATAATAAGCTACATGCTCACCTATGGTTGCTTCTTAACACTAAATCTACTCACTAGTCGTTTAACATGAGATCAATTCCGAAACAAACAACTCATAGAATTACTTTAAGAAAGGGTTACAAACTACTCCTATAAAATGTAAATAACAAAATACAAAATGCGAAATGCAAATGATAACTACTACATGGTAAACTAGCTATCTATGGAGTTGATAGAATCGCCAACACTATTGCCAATGGAGTCTTCTTCTAACAAACACCGCATGGCAGTGAATTCTTCTAGGCCTACAGATGACCAAGATCCACAGAGATCTCCCAAGAGACCTCGGCGTCTCGAACGCCCATCAACAGTAGTATCCTCTCCAAACCAGCACACTTTCTTCTTCAATTTCCCACAATTTATAGAGTCCAAGCTTTCTTGTCGACCACGTTCAATACTTATGTCGATCTTCCGTCTGAATATTCCTTCATTGATTCTTTTCATCCTCATTTTCATGATTTCGTAATTTTTTTTTTCTATCGTTCACCTTTTCCTTTTCTGTTTTGTTGACTCTATCTACCCGTCTGCATCTGCATTCTAGAGATGTTGCCTGCGAAATTCAACACGTTAACAAGTTTTGGAAATAACAGCAGTTTCCACACTTAAGCGCGCCTTTTGCATCTAAAAACCACATTATTCTCATACTTCTATTATGCATGCGATGTTGGTTAATATGCTAGATGTAGTCGAGTTGACTCCCTTTTTATACTGTTGCTTGCTTACTTTATGAGTAAATTGCTGGGCTTAGTGCTGAAGTGACATCCTTCTCTTCTCCAGGTCTCTCCGAGTATTCTTTAGCTTCCTCGTGCTCTGCCGACCTTACAGGTGAAACAATCATTCTCCTGTGCCTTCGTCTTCCTGCTTGTGAGTGTTCAGCTACGTTGCCTGTAGGTGCAGGCACATCGTCGACTGGCTCGGGAGCTTGAGCGGAGCCAACTTCACCTTGACCTTCTACTCTTACGTTCCACCATCTTCTGTACTCCGTTGCATGTCTACGCACCATGGTGAATTCTTAGTTAAGGGATTTTGGTGGGAATGATTAAGGGATTTGAATAGTGATGGGGTTTCGGAGAAGTGGATTGTAGGTATTTAACGGAAAGGTATGATTACGGCGGTGGTCATCGTAATGTGTCAGTGTGATGATTAGATTCGAGGGCCACACAATTGATATGAACTATTAGGTTATTAATCCTACAATCTGACTGCTCAAAATCTGACCGTAATTTTGTAAGAACCAATAGTTTTAAACTATGAATCCTATAAACATGTTGACTTAAATACAGTTGTTAAAGCATAAATTTTTTGAATTTCAAATTTGAAACAAGTAACTGCTCCTGTTGAATTTATTTCAAATTGTAAGTAAAAGCCCTTGGCCAATGTAGTTCCAAATACAATTTAAATAAATAATTGAAATTATGCAAAGAGGCACCCATGCCCAACAGTTTAAAAGTAGTTAACAGAAATAACATGAGCTCTATCTTAGCATGCCCAACAAATTAAGGAAAGGAAATTCTATCCTATCAACTACTCAGACTAATGCAACAAGCTCCACCCATGGCCTCTTCAACATCTACCAGCTAATTGTCTCGGTGGTGTCTTTGATTACCTGTGGAAAATAAAACTACAGAAAGGGTGAGTATAAAAGAATACTCTGTAAGAACTCCCTAACAAAGGTACAATGCACAAAGTAGAACTTATCATGCTAGCAATACATATCTACTCTCGACTCAACATAGCTTACCAACTGTCCATGAACTTCATTACATGTCTTTCTCAATCAATCAACTTTATTCTCAACTCAACTTTGCTATTTACTTGGTCATGAGGTTCGTTGCATGACTCTTTCTTGTGAAGCCCTTAAGACACTCACCTAACTTTAGTATTAAAACTGGTTATGAAGTACGTTACACAACTCTCTTGTGAGGCCCTTGAGACACTCACCTCTTCTAGATAATATGACTGGTCATGAAGTTTGTTACAAAACTATCTAGCTCAAACACAACTTTTCACTACTAGTGTACTGACGACACCAGTCCAGGTGAGCCATCTACCTGACACTTGGTACGTGTATGCATACATCGCATGGTGCTAAAAACCAGTCAGGTGTAGGCGTACACAAACTGACTTGACATAGGTCGACATGCCTAAAACTCAAAGAAAGGTGTCCACTGAGTCACGGTCCTAGAAGCCCTCATAAGCGATCCGAGTCAGCCTGTTCACACTTATCGCCTCAAGCTAAAACCCTTCTATAGCAGGCGTACACTATGATCAGGGCCCGCCTATAGGGCTACAAACTAGGCATCGTTGAGGGAAGCATGTTACATCACATCTCCGGCTATCGGGTAGGGATTAAAATCCTCAACGACACCGGCCCAATGAGACAGCAATACGTCGTGTCTCTATAGCCTCTAGATGATGACAACTAAGAGTTCTATCACAAATGCTTATCAGCTCAGTCCCAACATATCACCAAACATGCTCAATAAGCTCAACACACATCTTAACAGGATACTAACATACATGATCTTGACTCGCTGTAACCAAATCATGTCATCACAAACTAACTCACCTACATACCAAGAGATCCACAGAACAACAATAAGAGTAAGAACATGCTAGAACCCCATAATCCTAGCATGCTTATAAGAATAATACAATTATAAAATCACATACAAGATGTACCCTAAGACCCCATAATCCCAAGGTACTAAGCATACAGATCATATATAATAATTAAAAAAATATACCAGGTGGCATCCCGAGACCCCATAATCCTGAAGTATGAGGCACACAACGCGACAAGCAAAGAACCAACACACATCTCAGACATTACTTTGCACCAACATACATCTCAAACATCAATAGATATTAGTGACACAGTCAATTTCACCTTGTGCAGGGTCCACACAACCTAAGTAGGTAAGCCCTTACCTGTTTCAATAATACAGAACAATCAACAAACTGCTCCTTGAGCTGTAGCCAAAAGATCAATCAAACTCAGCTTGTTCAACCTAACAAGATGCATCCAAAAATTAGCCTCGACTTACCCAAAAGTAATCATCAACACAAACAAACTTTAATCCAACTACATCACTTCGAAAAACTTACACAACATCTACAAGTGACATGGCTGTCCAATAATTAGAAAATAAGAATCAACCATAACCAATAATGCACACCTTGAGATCCAACAAAAATGAAGCCTAGCAGTACAACATTGCACTACCCATAGTTAGAACAACCCAAACAACTGGAAATTAAACACGAAATTGATTAAGAACTCACCCAAACTCTCAAACAGATCGAGCATGGCGCGGTGAAGCAGCTAGTTGCGAGTACTGGCAGAGAACAGGGCTGCTGGTAGCGAGGTTCACGCTGCGAGTGGCCGCAGTAGCAACAGACGGCTGGAACGGCAGAATCAGGAGCCAGCAGCGCGGCAAGATGGCTTCTCGATGGAGGAGTCACGGCTGGACTACAGGTACATCGGCTGCTGCTTGATGTTAGGCATGGCTCGTGGATGAAACGAGCGGCTGGCTGCGACTGAAGGTCGGCGGCGTCGGACACCAGCTGTGGCGAGGCAGAACGCGTGCTGTACGCGCTCGTAACTCATCTTCATGGAGAAGCGCATAGGGGGGGGGTCTACGTTTGTGGCTCGTGGACGCGCTTCTGTGGCAGGGTGTGGTCAGGCGGCGCGATTTGAGCGGTAATGACAGCTGCACGGCTCACCCTGTGTGGTGGCGGCGCTGGATGAATAGTGGGGGTTTGACTTTTTTTCCTTTTTTACTTTTTCTTTTTATTCCATTTTATCTTTAAATGCCTCATTTTCCTTTAATTCAATTTTAATGGGCCATATTTCCATTTCCATTTTTAAATGAGGCTCTTTAATGAAACTATTCTTTTCCACTTTTCTTTTCTTTTAATTAAAACTAAACCAAAATCATTCTAAAAAAAAAAACTAAACTTTCCTTTTTTTTTTTTTTTTAAGAACTTAAAAATGGGCCTTTATTTCATATTCTAAATTTCCAACCCTTTTCCCTTTTAAAATAGATTTAAATTTCTCTTTTCTTTAATTAAACCAAAACAAAATCCCTTTTAAATTCTAATCCAAAAGCATTTCCATTTAACTCTCAACAATCCATCTTATCCTATTTCCATAATTGCCCCAAAAGTTCTTGAAACTATAAATTTACCCAAAACCACTTAATATTTACAAAACAGTCCATGGGCTAAAAAAATTACCAAAATACCCCTTGGTTAAAACGAACTAGAAAAATATGGGGCTTTACAAATTTAATGATCAAAATGATTGTGCTTAGTCGCACGTGCATTGATCGTAAGTGAGTTCGCCCGTTCATCCAATATTAATGTAACCTCAACCAAATGTAATTAGAGTTTACAAAATAAACAACTAAATTTCACAACAAAATAAAGAAAATAACTAAATCAAAGAAATAAGTAGTAAATTCAGATTCTTCTCAAATAAGTGGATAGGAAATATTCAAACTAGCATGCACGGAGAAAAATTTAAATGTTACCGATATGCTCTGGCTCCATATGCACACTCGGGCGCTTATTGCTCAGTCAATGCAAAATGGAAACTAACGAAGTTGAGAGTTAAATAACAAAACTTGCTAACCTACCTCAAAGATTTGAGGAGTCAGCTTACGATCATGCCATCTCTTTGCCTTTTCCTTGTATAATTTTGCATTTTCGTAGGAAAAGTACCTATGCTATTCTAGATCGAGTAATTGCAGCATCTTTACAGGACCTGCTTTCTAGAAATCGAGATTTAACTTTTTAATTTCCCAGAAAGCCTTATGTTCTAATTCAATTGGCAGATGGCAAACTTTCCCATACACAATCCTGTAAGGAGACATATTCAGCTGGATTTTGAAGGCAGTGCGATAAGCCCAAAGCGAATCATCCAATCGCAAAGACCAGTCATTTCTATTAGTTCTAACAACCTTATCCAGGATGCTTTTGATCTCTTGATTAGATATCTCAGCTTGGCCATTGATCTGCAGGTGATAAAGAGTCGCAATGCTATGCTTGATGTTGTACTTTTGTAGCACATGAGCATCGCCCTGTTTATGAAATGTGTTCCCTCATTACTTATCATCTCTCGCGGGGTTCCAAACCTTGTAAAAATATTCCTCTAAAGGAGTTGTATAACTGTCTTAGCATCGTTAAAAGGTGTGGCAACTGCTTCTACCCATTTTTTCACATTGTCAACCGCGACCTAGATATATAAATTTTTTCGCGAAGGGGGAAATGGTCTTATGAAATCAATTACCCAGACATCGAATAATTCAACCTCTAGAATTGAGGTCAATGGCATTTCATCCCTTTTTCCTATGTTTCCCTTCCTTTGGCATTTATCGCATGTCTTTGCGAAATGATAAGCGCCTTTGAATATGCTTGGCCAGAAATAATCGAACTGAAAAATTTTTGCCGTAGTGTGCATTCCTCCAAAATGTCCTCTATAAGGCAATGCGTGGCATGATTTCAATATTGCATTCATCTCATTTTCCTCTACGCATCGGCGTATCATCCCATTAGCACATTGCCTATATCAAAATGGTTCATCCTAAAAGTAGAAGCAAGATTCGTGAAAGAATCGCTTAACTTGTTGCCTGTTTAAATCTGTTGGGATAACATGGCTTGCTAAATAATTGGCAATGTCTGCCAACCAAGGGGCAATTTTTTTCTCGATAAGCTTGATTACAAATAGCTACTCGTCATAAAATTTCTCGGATATATTGAATATTATTGTCTACCTTCTAGTCTAGATAGATGATCTGCTACGACGTTCTCACAGCCCATTTTATCTTTGATCTCAATGTTGAACTCTTGCAGGAGCAAGATTCATTTGATCGATCTTGGCTTGGCATTCACTTTACTCATAAGATACTTTATTTCCGCATGATCAGTGAAAACAATCAGTTTTGAGCCTACCAGATTAGAGGAAAATTTTTCTAATGCATAGATCACGACTAGAAGTTCCTTCTCTATAGTTGTATAATTGAGCTGCACGTCATTCAGGGTTCTACTGGCATAGTAGATAGGATGGGTCAGTTTCTCTCCCTTTTGTCCAAGGATAGCTCATATTGCATAGTTGCTGGCGTCGCATATGAGCTCGAAAGGTTTCTTCCAGTTAAAGGATATCATAATTGAAGTAGTAGCTAGAGCCTTCTTCAGCTGTTCAAACGCATGTAGGCTGCGCTAGTCAAAATTGAAGGGCATTTCAGTTTCTAGCAGCTCGTACATTGGCTTTACGATTTTTAAAAAATCCTTAATGAATCGTCTGTAGAAACCGGCGTGGCCTAAAAAACTGCGCACTACTTTTACGTTTTTTGAGGTTCCAACTTTTCTATAGCTTCAATCTTTGCTTGATCAACCTCCATTCCAGCTTTTGAAACTTTATGTCCTAAGAAAATTCCTTCTCTAACCATTAAATGGCATTTCTCCCAGTTAAGCACAAGATGCATTTCTTCACAGCGTGTCAACACTTTCTTCAAATTTGCCAAGCAATTGGAAAAACTGACCCCAAACACCGTGAAGTCATCCATAAAAACTTCCATGATATCTTCAAGCATATCAGAAAAAATTGACATCATGCACCTCTGAAATGTTATTGGGGCATTGTAGAGCCCGAAAGGCATTCTTCTGAACGTGAATATTCCATAGGGGCAAGTGAAAGTGCTTTTCTCCTATCCTTAGGGTTAATGGTAATCTGGTTGTACCCTGAATATCCATCATGAAAATAGTAATAGTCATTTCCTACGATACGGTCAAGCATTTGATCTATGTAAGGCAATGGGAAGTGGTCCTTCTTGGTTGCTTTGTTCAACTTCCTGTTATCCATGCACACTCGCCATCCTATCACTGGTCTTGGTCGAATTAACTCATTATTTTCATTACGTATGATGGTGGTGCCTCCTTTCTTTGGCACACATTGAATAGAACTCACCCAATGGTTGTTTGATATAGGGTAGATTACCCCCGCATCTAACCATTTTATGATTTCCTTTTTCATTACTTCCTTCATGGTAGGGTTTAGTCATCTCTGATGTTCCACTGAATTCTCGAAATCTTCCTCTAGAATGATTTTGTGCATACAAAATGTGGGACTAATGCCTATTATGTCTGCCAAGGTCCATCCAATCGCCCTTGTGTATTGCTTAAGTAACTCCAAAAGAAGTTGATTATGCTCTAGTGTCAGTTGATATGATATATACGATTGGTAAAGTCTCATTTTCTCCCAGATAAGTGTACTTCAAATTCAAAGAGAGAGGTTTTAGCTTTAACAATGGAGGTTCTTCAATTGAGGGGCGCTGAGGGGAGTTGTCTCTCATTGCAACATCCAGCGCCTCGTAATAATGCACTTCTTTGAACACTGAATCCTCACATGCATCACTTTGCATTTCCTCTTCTTCCCTAGCGTGCTCGTCAATGCTCAGCATTCTTTTCTTTTGCTCGCTTTTGACTGCTTCGTCCATCATCACTTCGATCTGGTTAACATTACAATTTCCTTCTGTATCAGTCTGCTTCATTGAGTCGAATATGTTAAACTGGATCTGCTGATCGTTCATCAGCAATGTAATCGTGCCTTCGTACACATCTATTAGTGTCTGTCCTATTCTCGAAAAGGGTCTTTCTAAGATGATTGGAACTTCTAAATTGGCTTCGTAATCAAGTGTGATGAAATCTGCTGGAAAAATGAACTTATCAACCTGAACGAAAATGTCATCAATTTTTCCAATAGGATGAGTGATCGACCGGTCAGCCAGTTGAATTGTGACAATTGTGGGTCTAGCTGCACCTATCCCAAACTTTTTGTAGATTGATAGAGGCATAAGGTTAATGCTGGCACCCAAATAACAGAGTGCATGCCCAATGTCGTGGTTACCAATCTTAACTGGAATGGTGAATTGGCCAGGATTGACTTCTTTCATAGGGATTTTTTTTTATGGACAATCGAACTACATTCCTCGTTTAATGCCACTACCTTGAATTCCTCTAATTTAAATTTTTCACTAATTGCATCCTTAAGGAATTTCATGTAGTTGAGAATTTGTCTCAATGCATCAACTTAAGGAATGTTAATGTACAGTTGCTTCAAGATGTTCGTGAACTTCTCGAAGTGTGATTCGTTTGCCCTCATTTTGAGTCTTTGTAAATATGGCGGCAGAGGTGGCTGATAAATAGGTAGTGGTTTGGCCGCGTCCGTCACTTTACTTGTTTTCATCGGTTCTTTGTCCGTCCTCTTTGCTAGATGTTTCTCTAATGATGGTTCTAGAGTGCTTTGATATTTCCTAATCTCCTCGCTGTCCATCAAAGGTTTCCCACACTTTAATTCAATCACATTAACTTGATCTTTTCCATTCCATCTAGAGACTTCCGTATCCTATGGTAGTTGTCTTAGCGGTCTGTTCTTTAAGTCTATAGCGATCTGGCCTAGTTACAGTTTCAATGCTCGAAGAGTTACTTGTTCTGCCTTTAGAAAGGTTTGATGATCCATCATCACTGCATCGTTCTTCACCATGTATTCTTTCAACGATATATCTGTTTGATGCACTTGCTGTTGGTGGTTTCCAAATCCAGATTGTTGTGACATGCGTTGCTGCCCAACTTGGTTAGCATTGCCTCCCCATGACAAATTTGGTTGTTGCCTCCATCCAGCATTGTACGTATTTGAATAAGGGTTGTTCTGAGGTCGCGAATTTCTGATGTACATGATTGACTCTGGGTTTTCGCTACAAAGATCAGGTGTATGATCATTTCCATAGAGTATACAGCACGTGGGAGTTGATTGCTCAACTGCCGATGTGCTCTGAACCTTTTGTGGCGCAGTCATTTTACATATTCTTTATAGAGTTGGTAAGCGCAACAAGCTATGCTTGCATAACAGTCATCGCACTTAGCTCAAATTTACTAGGCATATTAAGTTGGTTTCGTTCTTGACTCAGCTTAGGCCCAGTAGTTTTCCCACTTGTTTCAATAATCTTATGAGCTTCATTGTACGTTTTCTACTTTAAACATCCTCCTACAGTTGCATTGAGGATAGGTTTTTCCTAATCGGACAACCCATTATAAAAGTGTTTTATTTGAAGGGTATAAGAAAGCCCATGGTACGGACACTTCGCTATAAGCTCTTTGTACCGTTCCCATGCACCCTTTATGGTTTCATCGTCCTCTTGTCTAAAACTAGTTATCTCAAGCCTAGAATTCATACTTCTCGAAGTAGATAAATATTTAGATAAAAAACTTTCAACCACTTGCACCCAAGTGTAATCACATGGCAGAGTATTTATCCAATGCCTGGCTTTGTCTTTTAACGAATAGGGAAACAGAAATAGTCGAGTATCTTCTAAGGAGATACCAACTTCCTAGTTAGCATTGCTAACAGCTAGGAAGGTACGCAAATGTTGATGCGGATCTTCCGTGGGCAACCCACCAAAAGCCTTATTTACTCTAAGCATGTTCATGTTATTAGTCTAAACAGGGCGCTTACTTCACCATTAGGTCTAACCATACTTGGATATGCTACATGATTGAATAATCCTACTAAGGTCCTCATGGCTCTGTCTCTTTCATCTACTCTCTGGGCTAGGGTGGATTAACATTGTTATTTGCATTTGCTCCGGCTTTCACACCTACTGCCATTGTTGGTGGATCGATCACTCCTGGGTGATTTTGCGCTATTGGGTCCATCCTTCCTTGATTTCTTCTTCTCTTTGCATGCAGTCTCCTATGAAGATTTTGCTCAGGTTCTGGATCAAACAAAGGATTTGTGCTCATGCACAATACCCACTTAGATATTGAAGCAAATGACAAATATAAATATTTATTTTTGTTTTTATTCTAAACAATCTCGACTTAAAAATAAATTGACACAGTCCCTGACAACGGCGCCAAAAACTTGACTACTGGTAATGATTTACCTCGTGTGCAATGTTTGTACACTCGTTCAAGTATACACGATTTGCAGTAAGTAATAAGTAAATTATGGATTCCATAGAGACTATGATTTATGCAAGGAAAATGTTTAGAATTGAACAATAAGTAAACGCATAGATGGTGTGATATTTGGGTTGAATGGTAATACAAAATATAAATGACAGTAAAATAGATTGAGAGAGATAATACTAAGCTAAGATACTCATGGAAAGCGGTAGCAGTGTGTTACAAAGAAATGTGCGGTAAGGGATAAATGACATACTATGCCTTACAAACATCCACTTCCACTTTCGTTCGCATCAAGTCCGACTTCTGCCGCAACTTGATGTAATGCTAAACTGGCGCTACGTATGCAGGATTTACGTATTTGCTCCAAAAATCTGATTCAAAGAATGAAAGACTTAATTCTAACTAATAGCTCTCAAATAGAGCGTATTTTAGGGTGCAATAGTTTGCTTTATTCTTAGGATTAAAGGAAATAAATGAGCATCAGTAGGAAATTGCGAGAATAAATCATAGAAATTAGCATGCATTCATAAAGTAGTATCAGAAGCTTAGTTCTCGGATTAAGTGCGAATATTGTACGACTTTGCGCTAAAAAGACTATTTAATGTAGGAAATGTTGAACGCTTATGCTGGAGGGACAAAGCAATGCGAGCAGTAACACACACACAGAAGACTCACGCATTTTCAAGGCAGTCGTGCTCGAAGAATCACAACAACAAGGAAAGAACAGAGAATCAATAAAGTAATTAAGTTGGTGTTAATCAAATAAATGATTCTCCAGCTCACTTAGGCTTGTTGACCAAGTAAATCAACTCTATAAATTGCTAGAAGGAAACCGAAGTTCGGTGACCTGGTAGGATGGCCAGAAGCCAATCTATGGGAGAAGCAACTGGTGGTGTTCGTAGGAGCTGATGACAAGGGGACTGCACACTTCACAATTGAGGCCATTCCATTTTTACTATTTTCTAGGAGTAGTTGTAGTTATAAACATCTCGTAGTCGTAATAAAATCAGAGGGTTTAAACTTTTTACTTATGTTTATATCTATGTTACATTATAAGAGTTTTGCATGTTAAGAGCATAGGTTAAAGAGTTTTACACTGCTACATTACCATTCTATGCATATGCGCCGATTAGCTACCCACGTATATAACTTGCGGTGAGTTTAAAAGAAGGAACCGCATGGTGACCGATGGCTCTAAAATAGAGTAAGATTTTAGCCTAACTTCGGATCATTGTTCGCGCTTATTAATTGAAAATTATTGCGAGTAAGGAAAAATTAGGAATAAAAAGGTGTAATTTGCTAATGCTTACGCATTGGGGGAGTAAAATGCAAGATATCTATTACTAAGCGGAAAACAACCAAAATAGCACGTTTAGCACGGATTTCGCAGGACTTATGCTGATTTCTATTTTCACAGGGTTAGCACTAGTGGGGCAGTGCGACGCTGAGAATCAAGACGCGAGATTATGAGCAATTAAAGCTTGGAAGACAAAGGCCAGAAGCACTTCAAGTAAATAAGGACTGAATTGGCTGACAGCGAGAAGTTGACTAACCAGACAAATTAAGAGACAGATTGCTGAAATCACGGGATTCCTACCCTAGACAAATCAAAACACATTTGGCAAGGATTAAACGAGAAATTACCGCGAAGATTGATTTGTGCCGTTCTGGGAGATTCGGTGATATGACGATCTAGTCCTATAAATAGATTGTTTATGTAATAGAGAGGCGTGGGGGTCTTTTCTTTGGTTCTATCTTGGGAGAGGAGTTCAGAGACTTGACCGAGACGATGATAGTTTGTTTATTTGTTTTTCTTTTATTTCATTGTTAGACTCATTTTACTTTAGTAATACAATTCTAGTATGTTTTCCATGTTGTGTTTTCTGTTTTCTATTTGTACTATGAACTAACTTCATTAGGGAAAAGCTAGGAGAGTGAATTTTAGTATCATGTTGTAGGAAGAAACTAGAAGGGTTTATCTAGAGCATGTGGATCAGGTACAACAATATAATAGCGAGTGTCGACCGGCTATCCACACAAACTAATAGGTTATAAATCGGAAGAGAAATAACCTAAGTCTATTTTACATGTTTGATAGGTAGTGTTACATCTGTGATGCTTTGAATTAGAGTTTAAGAATAAACGCGTAACTATCACATACTTAGCGCCGGCTCGTAATTACATCTAGTCCCGGCGGAAGTCAGACTAGATGCTAAACGAAGGCAGAAGCGGAAGTTAGTAAGGCGTAGTATGATAGAGTCCCTTACCACAAGTTTCTTGTTTATTACATTGCTGCTGAATTTCATGAGTATCTTAGTCCAGCGTTATCTTATCAATATTACTTATCTTGCTATTTTATTATTTTTATGATTCAATTACAAACCAACTCAAATCATATTCATGCAATTTACAATTCAATTCTAAACATCACCTCATATAGTATCTAGTCCCTATGAAGATCGATAATTTACTTATTACTTGCTGTAGACTGTGTATACTTACGTGAAGTACGAACTAACCACACTTAAAGCATTTAGCTATTCGCTACCCCAGATCCGTATCAAGTTTTTGGAACCGTTGCCGGGGACTGTGTAAAATTATTTTGAGACGAGAGTGTTTAGCATATAAAAATTAAAAAATATATATATTTACAGTTTTTCATTTGTTTCAACATTTTAGTGTGATTGGTGCATGAGCGTTACTCTTGTGTTTGATCCAGAACCTGAACAAACCCTTTGAAAGAGGATTCGCGAACAGAGAAAGAGAAACCCCAGAGGAATGGATCCCATGGCACAGCATCATCCTGGAGTGATGGATCCACCAGCAGTAGCAGCACCAGGTGCAGAACTTGGAGCAAATGCAAACCCAAATCCTAATATGTCGTCAGCACAGGAGGTAGATGAAAGAGATAGAGTCATGCGAACTCAATAAGGAAAATTCAATCACATAGCATATTCAGGTATGGTTAGACCCAACGGTGAAGGTAGACACCATGTATTGACTAATAATATGTATAACATGCTTAAAGTTAATGAGCCTTTTAGAGGACTTCCTTCGGAAGATCCGCAACAACATTTGCGTAACTTTTTAGTTGTTAGTGACGCTAACCAGGAAGTCGGTATTTCTTTGAAAGATACTCGACTGTTTCTATTTCCATATGCCTTACAGGATAAGACCAGATACTGGATAAACACGCTACCAAGTAATTATACATGGAGGCAAATGGTTGAAAGCTTTTTAGCAAAATACTATCCTTGCGCAAGAAGCATGAATTCTAGGCGTGAAATCACTAGCTTTAGACAACAAGATGATTAAACTATATGAGGAGCTTGGGAATGGTACACGGAGCTTATAGTGAAATGTCCGTACCATGGTTTGTCTTATACGCTTTAAATCGAACAATTTTGCAATGGATTATCGGAATCGGACAAGGCTATTATTAACGCAACAGCAGGAGGATGTCTGATGGATAAAACATATAATCAGGCCTACAAAATCATCGAAACACTGCTAAAAATCACGCGCCTAAGATGAGCCAAGGACGAAACGAAGATAGAACCTTAAGTAAATTCGAGCTAAGTGAAATGGTCGCCATAAAAGCACAATTGGCTATGCTGACAAACACTTTGAAAAATGTTCAAATGACTGCACCTCAAAACACATCGAAAATTGAGCAACCAACTCCCAAATTCTGAGGAGATCATTTATACGAGCTCTGTAGTGAAAACACAACATCTGTCAATTATGTTGGAAATTTGAATTCGCGACAGCAATATAACCCTTATTCAAATGCGTACAATGCAGGATGGAAACAACACCCAAATTTCTCATGGGGAGGAAAAAGCAACAACGTTAACCAAATGGGACAGTAGTGCACACCTCCACAGTCTAGATTTGGAAGTAACCACTAGCAAGCTCTGCAGTAAGATTCAGCATTGAAGATTACATAGCGAAGAACGACATGGTTATGATGGAGCATCAAACCCTGTTGAAAACTCAACAAGCAACTCTTCGGGCGCTAGAACTGCAATTAGGCCAAATTGAAGTGAATGTAAAAAATAGACTGCTAGGGCAGTTAACGTCAGACACGGAAGGATCTAGGCGGAATGACAAGGAGCAAGTAAATGCGATTGAACTACGAAGTGGGAAACCTTTGATGGATAGTGAGGAAATTATGAATTATCAGGGAACAAAAGTCCCAACAGAACCATCAACAGGGAAGCAACCAGCGAAGAGCACGGACGAAGAATCAACCATAGCAAAGGAAGCGACAACTGTGGCGAACCCATTACCTATTTACCAACCACCACCGCCACCATACCCTCAAAGGATCAGATGCAAAGGAAACGAGTTGCAACTAGAGAAATTCACGGATATTTTGAAACAAATTCACATCGACATTCCCTTGGTTGATTCGCTTTGGCAAATGCCGAACTATATGAAATTCTTGAAGGATGCACTTAATGAAAAGAGCAAATTTGAGGAATTCAAGGTAGTAGCATTGAACGAGGAATGTAGTGCAATTATTCAAAATAAAATCCCAAAGAAAAAGGTCGATCCTGGGCAGCTTACCATTCCTGTCAAGATTGGTAGTAATCATATTGGGCGAGCACTCTGTGATCTAGGTGCTAGCATCAATTTAATGCCGTTATCAATTTACAAAAAATTTGGAATAGGTGAAGCAAGGTCCACAACATTAATAATTCAACTAGCTGATAGGTCGATAACTCGCCCTATTGGAAAAATTAAATATATATTGGTTCAGGTCGACAAGTTCATTTTTCCAGCAGACTTCATCATTCTTGACTACGAAGCAGATCTAGAAGTTCCAATTATTCTGGGACGACTATTTCTGAGAACTCGATGGACATTGGTAGATGTTTACGAAGGAACAATTACGTTAAAGATGAACGATCAGTAGATTCAGTTCAACATATTCGATTCAATGAAGCAGCCTGACACGGAGGATACTTTGAATATCACTCAATTGGAATGCTGTTGAATGAAGCAGTCATGACTGAACAACAGCAGGAGATGCTTACCATTGTCAATAATAGAGAGGAAGTAGAGGATTCACAGGATGATGCATAGGAGGACGTGATAAACTAAGTGCATTACTATGAAGTGCTCGATGTGGCAACAAGAGGTAACTCACCACAGTGCCCCTCAATCGATGATTCTCCAATGCTAGAGTTAAAACCTCTCACTGAGCATCTCAAGTATGCCTACCTTGAAGAGAACGTAACATTACCAATTTTCATATCTTCAAAACTAACATCAGAGCATGAGCATCTACTACTAGAACTCCTCATGCAGCAAACAAAAGCAATTGGATGGACTCTGGTGGATATAACAGGCATTAGTCCTACATTCTGTATGCACAAGATCATTTTAAAAATGGCTTGACACTGCGAACATATACCTCATATCAGATAGCCAGTGGGTTCGTCCAATTCAATGCGTGCCCATAAAAGGAGGCGCCACCGTCGTTTGCAATGAGAAAAATGAGCTGATTTAAAAACGAACAGTTACAAGATGGTGAGTGTGCATAGACTACCACAAACTGACAAAGCCACAAAGAAAGATCATTTTCCCTTACCTTACATAGACAAAATGTTGGATTGCATCATAAGGAAAGATTACTACTGTTTTCTGGATGGATATTCAAGATACAACCAGATCACAATTGGTCCAAAGGATCAGGAGAAAACCACTTTCACCTGCCTTTATGGAACATTTGCTTTCAGAAGAATGCCATTTGGACTCTGCAATGCACCCGCTACATTTCAAAGATGTATGATGTCTATTTTCTTTGACATGATCGAGGACATCATGGAGGTATTTATGGATGACTTCACGGTGTTTGGGAACAATTTTTCTAATTGTTTAGCAAATCTAGAAAAAGTGCTCAACCGTTGTGAAGAAACACACCTAGTGCTTAATTGGGAAAAGTGCCATTTTATGGTAAGTGAAGGAATTGTTCTTGGACATAAAATCTCTAAGGATGGAATGGAAGTTGATCAAGCAATGATTGAAGCAATAGTAAAGTTGGAGCCACTAAAGAATGTGAAGGGTGTGCGCAGTTTCTTAGGCCATGCTGGGTTTTATAGACGCTTTATTAAAGACTTTTTGAAAATAGCAAAACCTATATGCCAGCTTTTAGAAGCTGATTGTCCCTTTAATTTTGACTCGCGCTGCTTGCAAGTGTTTGGACAATTAAAAAAGGCTCTAACTACTGCCCCTATCATGATATCGCCTAACTGGAAAAAGCCATTTGAACTGATGTGCGATGTTAGTGACTATGGGATATGAGCTATTTTGGGTCAGAAGGGAGAAAAGCTGATCCATCCCATCTACTATGTCAGTAGGACTTTAAGTGAAGCACAGTAAAACTATATAACTACTGAGAAGGAGTTTTTAGCAGTGGTTTATGCGTTAGAAAATTTTTGCTCTTACTTAGTAGGATCCAAGGTGACTATGTTCATCGACCATGCTGCTATAAGATATCTGATGAGCAAGGCTAATGCAAAACCAAGACTGATCAGATGGATTTTGCTTCTACAAGAGTTTGTTATAGAGATCAAGGATAAAAAAGGTTGTGAGAATGTTGTAGCAGACCATCTATCTCGATTAGATAATAGGCGACCTAATACCGCAATGCTCAACATATCTGAAAAATTCCTTGATGAACAAGTATTTGTATTCAATCTAGTAGAAAAGAAGAATGCTCCTTGGATTGTCGATATTGCCAACTACCTAGCAAGCCATGTCATCCCAATAGATCTTACAAAACAATAAGCGAAGCAATTTTTCCACGACTCGCAATTTTATTTCTGGGATTAACCATTTCTCTATAGGTAATATGCTGATGGAATAATATGCCGATGTGTAGAGGAACATGAGAAGAATTCAAAACTAGAGTCGTGCCACGTATTTCTGTATGGAGGACATTTTAGAGATTCGCGCATCGTAGCAAAAATTTTTCAATCTAGCTATTTCTGGCCAAGCATATTCAAGGATGCGCATTACTATGCAAAGACATGCGATAAGTGCCAAAGGAAAGGAAACATAGGAAAATGGATGAAATGTCGTTGACTCAATTTTGGAGGTTGAATTATTCGACGTCTAGGGAATTGATTTCATGGGCCCATTTCCCCCTTCGCACGAAAATATGTATATCTTGGTAGCAGTTGATTATGTGTCAAAATGGATTAAAGCGGTCACAATGTAACGGCCTAGTTTCCATTCTGATTTCCCAAGTACGTTCGGTTACTTTCTCTGTTGTTCGGTTGGGCCGTTAGAGCAGCTTGGACCCCTAGGGGCATTTTGGTAATTTTGCCTCTAGGGGTAGTCTGGTAATTTTCCAGGGTTCTGGGGTTGTTCGATTATTTTACTGAGTTGGTTTTCCTTCGGTTTCATGTTTTCGGAGTTAGCTTTGTCTTTTTGGGAAGTTTGGAGCTTCGGTTGTTTATTTGGAAAATAGAGGAAAAAAGATGCACTTGCCAGGTCTCGAAGCCAGAACCTAGAGGGGATACGTGTCGTAATCCCCTTCCTCCCTTGCCTTTGCCGAGACCTAGCCTATTTGAGCCGCAATTCTTTTCTTACACCTCCTTCAGATCTTTTACGCTAAACCTTTCTCTCTTTTCTCTCATTTCTCTCCAATTTTCGCCCAGCCCTCTTCTTCGCCAGATCGCATCCCCTAGCCAAGAATTCTCCTTCCACCGAATAGCACAGCCTAACCCTATCGAGATCTCCAGCAGCAACTCGTCTGCACACCAGGTTCGCTAGCCGCCTTCGCTCCCAGCTCGTCCGTGTGTGCCAGCACCGATCGCACGCCCAGCAGCCAGATCGCGATCGCCACTCACACGCCCAGCCATCCGCAAGCCTTCGCCCCAGTGCACCTCGCCTGATCCCATCGCGCGTGCACACCCTTTCGCCAGAACGCTCACCCGACAGCCGCGCGCTTGCTCTAGTGCTCGCCAGCATCTTTTGCCCCGCTCACGCGCACCAGCAGGCCGACCGCATCCAATGCTCGCCCGAGCGAGGCCTCAGCGAAGCCTTCGCCAGTGCCAGCCCGCACGAGAGATTTCCCTTCGCTGCACACCCTGCCTGCCGCTTTCAGCAGCACATCTCCCTGTCGAGGCCTAGCTTGCCGAGGGACAGCCTGCCGAGAGCTAGCTGCCGAGCCTTAGGGTTTCGGTTTGGGTAATTTTTTTTCCCGAGCCGTGTGCGTGTTTGTTGCCTGTTCCATTTAGCTGTTAGATATTAATTAGTTATTTGTATTTTATTGCTAGGTTGTTGTTTGCAGCTCAAGGAGCAAATTTATCTCTGTTTGTTTATCTGCTTGTTATCCAGGTAAGGATTCCCTCCCGGGGTTGTGTGGACCCTGCGAGACTTCTCTGATTGCTTTCTTGTATGCTTGTTTTTCTGTTTGCTTGCATGTTAGTGGATAGGAATTCCTTGGCTAATCTATTCTGTTGGCATGTTTCTTGTCATATTCACATGTTAGTGCCATGCTAGGTTTGTCCTTCCAGCATGATTGATTTCCTGTTCTGAACTTGTAGTACCTTGCTAGGGTTCTTGTTGTGAAGCATGTTTGTTGGTTAAGATACAGGGGATGGGTGATCTTAGATACACTGGTTAGGATGTCATCAGCCAGAGGCTGAGAGTGGAACCAACTGTTTGTGAACGGTCCTTGTACTTTTTTGGACCAACTATTTGAGAACGGTTTCAGGACCAACTGTTTGTGAACGGTCCTTGTACTTCTTTGGACCAACTGTTTGAGAACGGTCCCAGGACGAACTGTTTGTGAACGGTCCTTGTACTTCTTTGGACCAACTATTTGAGAACGGTCCCAGGACCAACTATTTGTGAACGGTCCTTGTATTTCTTTGGACCAACTGGACCAACTATTTGTGAACGGTCCTTGTACTTCTTTGGACCAACTGTTTGAGAATGGTCCCAGGACCAACTGTTTGTGAACGGTCCTTGTACTTGTTTGGACCAACTGTTTGGGAACGGCCCTTAGGCCGAGGGTAAAGACCTTCGAGAGTAGCTCTAGTTCAGGGTCAGCTATTGAGCTGACCGCTTGGCTGGAAGTTAGAGACTTCCGAAGACCCAGGTGTTGTGGATATTGTGTCCCAGGGTTCTGTGCTGGTAACCGTTTGCTTGTGTACTTGATTTGCTAGATGATGCGTTGTTTCGTATCGTACCGCGGTTGGGGATTCTTACTGAGTGCCTTTGTACTCACCCTTATTTTCTGTGGTTTTCCACCAGGTAACTTGGGACAGCACCGGAACAGCTAGAGGAGGAGCTGCATGATCATGGGAGCCGCCGGCACTCTGCTGCTTATGTTTATGTTTCTTTTTCCTGTTTTAGAATGTAGTTGGACATGGAGTCCTTCGAAAGTTTTTATGCAATGTGAATGTTTGTTTTAAATACTGGCCAGGATCTTTATTTTTTTTTTAAACGATTTATTTTATGAGAGTTTTTGGTTTGCTTGTTTTATCTTAAATGTCTTTTTATTTCCATACATGCTGAGTAAGGACCAATTTAGTACCATTTTGGGTTGGGTCCTTACACACAACACCTTCAAATAATGCTAAAACAGTCATTAGATTCCTTCATAGGAACATCTTCACAAGGTTTGGGACATCGCAAGCATTAATAAGTGATGAGGGCTCACATTTCATAAATAGAGCAATGTCTCACGTGTTGCAGAAGTATAATATAAAGCATCGCATTGCCACCCCTTATCATCTGCAGACCAATGGACAAGCTGAAATCTCAAACCGCGAGATTAAGAGTATTCTTGAGAAAGTTATAGGACCTAACCAAAAGGATTGGTCCATGTGACTTGATGATGCACTTTGGACTTACCAAACTGCGTTAAAAATGCCATTGAACATGTCGCCCTACAGAATAGTGTATGGAAAAGCATGCCATTTACCGATCGAGCTAGAGCATAAGGCTTTTTTGGGGCTTATGAAATTAAATCTTGATCTCTAGAAAGCAGGAGTTGTTAGAATGATGCAATTACTCGATTTGGAGGAGCTAGACATTTTTCATATGAAAATGAAAAACTGTACAAGGAAAAGATGAAAAAATGGCATGATCGAAGGCTGACTCCTAGAACTTTCAAGGTTGGATAGCAAGTTTTGTTATTTAACTCTAGACTTCGTTTGTTTCCAGGAAAGCTCAGATCTAAGTGGTCTGGACCATTTCGTATTACGCAGGTAAAACCATGCGGAGTAATCTGGATCAAGAACGAGGCAAATGAGAATGAGTTTGTAGTCAACGGGCAAAGACTTAAGCATTATTGAAATGAGGATGTTCAGAGCGGAATATCTTCATTCGCATTGACTGAAGTATAAGCGAACAAGTGTGCAAGTGGAGCCAAAGCGTATCGGTAACCTTTAAATTTCACTCTACGCATGCTTAGTTCAAATATTTCCTATTTACTTATGCGAGAAGATTATTTGAATTTACTGTTTAGCTATTTTTAATTTTCATTATTTCCTTGCAATTTTAAATTTCAATAAGTTCAGCAAATCTCTATTTACAATCATTAATTGCAGGCGGATATTGAGCAGGAGGATCACAGGAATTACGATCCAACGGTGTGCAGAAAATGCATGGCCGCCAAGAATCCGATCGTCGCCATAACATATGCAACGATTGCAATTTTCAATCGTCATACCCTTTCATTTTGACTGTTAAATACCCTCCAAAATCTGATTTTATTTTCCCATGCTCATTAAAAAAAAAACAAAAAAACTTCTACCTTGCAATTTACCATAAACTACACCATGGTGCGAAGACTTACAACCACTTATAGGAGGTTGTGGTAGATCAGAATGGAGCAGCAAGGAGAAGTAGACCCCAATCAGGATCCTGAGCCAATAGACGCTGCATCTGTGCGCAGTGAAGACGGACAGTCACAAGCTAGACTACCCATGCCAAGGCAAGTGACTGCCCCACTTGAAAGGATGGAAGAACGTACTGCAGTAGTGGGGGAATCTTCAGAGGTTCCTAGGGAGGAAAGGGCTGTTACTTCAACACCGTGTCAAGTGGTGAGGATAAGTAGTCTAGAATCCTCAGGGTATTTCAAAGGATTGACGCCTTCAATGGAGGAAGAAAGAAGAAGGAGCGCGAATGTAGGCACCTCTAGTTCTGTTGAGGTTGCAGCAGTTCTTACAGAAGAAGAAGTAAGGACGCAATGAGAAGGAAAAACACCGATGTTAGACGATCAACGAGGTATTGGAAGAAGAGGACCTCTTCCGACGTAGAATCACAGAGAGAGCAGACGCAGCTAAGGCGAGCATCGCCAAGCGGCAGAGAGTTCGATTGACACCACTCAGGCGTGATCTTGATGAAGTGGATAGCAGTATTCAGCACCTTATGGTCGGGTTCACGCTACACATGTGAACTTGATAGATGAGGTAGGACCATCTACACACCCACAGGTGTCTACTCGTTTGGAAAAAATGAAGAAGACAATGAGAGAAAAAATTTGGGAGCAGCCTTTGGTTGCTAGACAACAATATGAAGAAGCCTGTGGACTACATGAAGAAACGAGACAAGATAGTCTTTGCCATACTGGCTCGTTTACAACCACAACTCTGCAGACTCATTGATAACTCTCAAGTATTGAGAGTAATTGATGTAGTGTTGAGAATATTGTGAGTAAATTCCCTGATTTGATAATATGAATTGAGAGAAATTGTGGTTGAGATTTAGAATGCGTTAGCAATTTGTTAAGTTTTATAATTTTCTGAGTAGAACAGGTTTTCCAGGGATTTGGTAGCATTGGTGCATGAATGTGTGAAATAATAAGATAATAAATGCAAAATTTTGATTACCTTAAATTGCTATAACATTCAGGTTCACAAAGTGCTGTTAAGCTGGAGCATTATTTGGAAGCTAAGTTGAAGAAAACGGAAATGGTGTGACTATTTTGGAAAGGACACGTGCCGTACATTTGTGAAGGGCGGTGATTACAATGTTGGAACATCTCAATCTCAGCCATTGATCATTTAGGTGGGAGCAATTGGGATGAGTATTTAAGCTGGAGCGCATTTGAACTAAAAAGCTTTTCTCATTTTTTCGATCCTTTGAATTTTCGTTTTGAGAGCATTTTTTCTTTCCTGCATTTTCAAATTCTAGCGTAGTTGTTTTATTTCTTATAAGTGCGTTCAAGCTACCTTGGAGTTCTTTACCAATTCAGTTCGGATTAGGAGTTTTTGTTGATTTGAGGAGCATTACGAAGCAGAGCAGAGGATTCAGTTCTGAAGCAATCATCAATTCGAAGATCGCAATAGGCTTTCTCTTCTCTATGCTTTCAGATCTCTGTTTACTTGAATTCTACATTTATTGAACCTTTGTGAATTTATTTCGCATTTCTGCGGGTTTATATGATAACTGTTTACTCTGTTTTTGAATTTGATGTTGTTTCGATTGTTAATATGAGTAGCTAAATTTCTAATCGGAAGGATTAGGTAAGTAGGAATGAAATTGCAGTTGCATTGAGTAGGAAGATGTTGAATTATGTATCCATGCTATGTTAATTTCAAGTATGTTTCATCTGATCAACCTTTCGTACTTGCTTTGTTTTGATTTCGAGAGGAATGCGATAGAGTGGACTTGCATAGGATCACATTAGGTTTCTTTAAGTTTCTTACAATTTAGAGATCTGTTAGAGATAACGATTTCACTAATGCTGTTGATTCTGGTTATAATTGAATGATGTAACCTCGAGAAAGAGCAGAGTAAGAGTAAATCAGGAATTCACTTCTTACCAGTAAACCTTAATGCTGAAGCAATTTCTTCTGAAAACGCCTAATTTATTCCGATATTTGAACTTGACTGTTTATTCTATTTTAATTCATTTACGTTACTTTACTTTTACTGCAATATTACTGAAGCATTTGATATCATCCTTTGCTTTAGCAGATTCATGAGTTAATCACTTCACAACATGATTTCATCCTCACATATTCTTAATCGGAAAGAGTTAAAAATTAACACCAAATCCCTGAGGAGATGACTTTTAAGAGAGTAAAACTTACTTCAACAATGACTGTGTACACTTGCACATATTTGCTCAAGAACTTTTACATTTTGAGTTGAATAATTGTTATAGCTTATCTTGAGTGAAATTCGGCCGTGTTCTTTGAAACCGGACACATATCTTCTCAAATCTCTAAGACATTGTCTCTTCTATCGACTTTGATAGCTCTGATTAAGAAGATGAAGAGTGAAAAGGAAGTCTCTATCCTTGCTAATCCTATCTTTTGATTTCTTTTATATGATCACTAATTAATATAATCATTCCTTCATTTTACTCACTACTTAAGTTTATGCTTTGACCAATGCTGAGTTAGAATCTTGCTTTTTAATTATGCACTTTCAAAACATTGCCTTTGATACGCTGATATTTAATTTGCCCTGAGCCATCATTCGCGAGTTAATAACAAAATCATCTTGGGACGGATACTTGTGAACTTAGGACATAGAATAATTTTGTGGGAGGAGACCAATTAGTTTGAAGTAATTCAGAACCTTAGATTCATTTAACTTTGGGGGAGATAAAACTCACCTTCATAGAGGACAATGAAGCCTTTAAGTTTGGGGGGGGGGGGGGAATTGAGAATTGGCCATGCTATGCGGTGCTTTGCAAATAGAATAAGCGAATGTAATATGTTTTCCAAAAAATAAAACCTTAAGGCATTCTGGATAAAAATGAAACGGCAAGAAGAGCGAATAGCCATGAGATATCCAAGTATTCTGCTAGTAATGCTACAAGACCAATTAGCGGCCAAGCAGAACATTTTACTTAAAGGAACCCAAATAAATAAGCCTCGGACAGAATATTTAGAACAGATTTAGATGATAAAGGTTGAATGAATTGCAATAGAGCAGAAGTCTTCAAACTAGGAGTTGAGCTTTGGACTAAGGGAATAAGGAGAAGAACTGAGATGAGATTGTTAGGATCCTAGTGAATGATGATTTGGAATGATTAAGCGATTGGTGTATCAAGGCAATAATATTTAAATAAATTTTTTTTAGCAAGAGGAAGAACGCAGCATTATGATTTGCATTATCTTTAGTAGTTATTACACCAATAATTGCATCACTCAGGATGAGCAATGATTCAAGTTTGGGGGTTTGATGACTCTAAAATAGAGTCAAATTTTAGCCTAACTTCGGATCATTGTTCGCACTTATTAATTGAAAATTATTGCGAGTGAGGTGAAATTAGGAATAAAAAGGTGTAATTCGTTAATGCTTACACATTGGGGGAGTAAAATGCAAGACATCGATTATTAAGTGGAAAACAACCAAAATAACACGTTTAGCACTGATTTCGCAGAACTTATGCTAATTTTTGTTTTTGTAGGGTTAGCGCTAGCAGGGAAGTGTGACGTTGAGAATCGAGACACGCGATTGTGAGCAATTAAAGCTCAAAAGACAAAGGCCAGAAGCACTTCAAGTAAAGAAGGAAGGAATCATCTGACAGCGAGAAGTTGACTAACCAGACAAATTAAGAGACAGATTGCTGAAATCACGGGATTCCTACCTTAGACAAATCAAAACACATTTGGCAAGGATTAAACGAGAAATTACCGCGAAGATTGATTCGTGCCATTCTGGGAGATTCGGAGATATGACGACCTAGTCCTATAAATAGATTGTTTATGTAATAGAGAGGCGTGGAGGTCTTTTCTCCGATTCTATCTTTGGAAAGGAGTTCAGAGACTCGACCGAGACAACGATAGTTTGTTTATTTGTTTTTCTTTTATTTCATTGTTAGACTCATTTTACTTTAGTAATACAATTCTAATATCCTTTCCATGTTGTGTTTTCTGTTTGTACTATGAACTAACTTCATTAGGGCAAAGCTAGGAGAAAGTGAATTTTAGTATCATGTTGTAGGAAGAAACTGGAAGGGATTATCTCATATAGATTAGGTACATCAATATAATAGCGAGTGTCGACCGGCCATCCACACAAACTAATTGGTTGTAAATCGGAAGAGGAAATAACCTAAGTCTATTTTGCATGTTTGATAGGTAGTGTTACATCTGTGATGCTTTGAATTGGAGTTTAGGAATAAATGCGTAACTATCACATACTTAGCGCTGGCTCGTAATTACATCTAGTCGCGACAGAAGTCAGACTGGATGCTAAACGAAGGCAGAAGCGAAAGTTAGTAAGGCGTAGTATGATAGAGTCCCTTACCGCAAGTTTCTTGTTTATTACATTACTGCTGAATTTCATGAGTATCTTAGTCTAGCCTTATCTTATCAATATTACTTATCTTGCTATTTTCTTATCTTTATGATTCAATCACAAACCAACTCAAATCATATTCATGCAATTTACAATTCAATTCTAAACATCACCTCGGATAGTTTCCAGTCCCTGTGGAGATCGAGACCGTGTATACTTCCGTGAAGTGCGAAATAACCACACTTAAAGCATTTAGCTATTCGCTACCCCAAATCCGCATCAGTGGCCTAGTATGCTACAATAGATTGAAGGCAAGTTTTTTCATCATTTAGGGAGTTAGGAATAACCTCACTATTGCTCGCTTCGCTCAGAGTTAATACGGATTTTGCAGCGGAAGTTGGTTCTGCTATAAATCATTAAGTACGGAAGTACTTATAGGTAGAGGGAAGCGAGAAACTTGATAACTAGTTCCGCGCTCTTAATATCTTCTAGAACTGTCTATTTATCACTACTCATTGCATTTATATTTATTACTGTTAGCAATTGCTTCATTTTATTACCAGCATCAAAAGAAAATAACAACTATCCCAACCTAGCATTTACTTTTTGCACAACTCTCGACTTATCAATATTAGTTCTAGACATCAATCTCTGTGGGATCGATAAAATTATATACTTATTACTTGCTGTGCTTCGATCGCGTATACTTGCGCGTAAGCGATTCTGAGGTTTACTTAAATAGTTTAACTCTGAATTAATTACTACAACTATATTAGCACTCGGAACGCTCTGGTCAAGTTTTTGGCGCCGTTGCTGAGGATTGATTATTTAGAATTTATATTAATAGGACGAGAGTAGTTTTTATTGCTAACAATGTTGAATACTTATATTTTAGGGGAACCTAGATTCAAGGCAATACAACCAATTGGGATAGAAGTCCCAAACACATTACCATAAGCACGAGCAAAAAATATGGCATTCAATCACTTTGCTAATCAACAATGGAACAATAATGTAAACCAGCAACATACAGGTCATTATCAGCAACAAAGCCTTGCGAAAAAGACATTCTCAACCAATTTCTGTTCAGTGTATCCTAACTGGGAACAACAGTTGAAGTTTGGGGGAAGTCATAATAGTATTTTTCAGCATCAAACTGGTCTACAAGGAGACCACATCAATATGAGCCATACATGGGAAGCTAGCATGTCATGAACCTAGGAGACCACTGTACAATTATGAGCAATCTCCTAAAGGCATAACCATAGAAGAAGAAGAATAGTTACGACTAAAGAAATAGATGAGGGACAGTGGTATAATACTAGAACCTTGAGAGCCCAACAACGAGCACAGACAGAATCTAGAAGCAAACATGGAGAAAAGTTCAGTCTACAATACCAACAAAAAAAAGACATATCTGAATGTCGATGTGCTTAATGCAGTATCAGCCGTTGAATTTTTCAGTGATTGTGAACTTTCATGGGAAGATTCCTGGCTAGCCATGATTAAAAAAGAAGAAGAGGCCAAAGCTCTAAGGCATGCAGAAGAAATAGAAAAGGAACAAAAAAGACGTTTTTAGCAATAGGAGGAAGCTTGGGCAAGGATCACCGCCCTAGAAGCTGAGATTAAGGCAAAAGAGGAGGACATATTACAAAAAAAGAAATATCAGCAGCAGGAAGAGACCTAGGGAAGGATCGCCACTCTGAAAGCTGAGATTAAGGAAAAAGAGAAAGATAGAATGCAAAAGATGCGATATCAGTAGCAAGAGGAGGCCTGGGTGAAATTTGCTACCCTAGAATCTAAAGCCATGGACTTGCAAAAGTAAAAGGAGATTTCAAAGTTGACCCTAAGTAAAGCACAATGACGGAAAGCTATAGTGAGGATGAATATCTTCAACAATTCAGCAATGTGTGTAATGAACCTGTAGAGCCAAATATTAGGACTTCGCATCACTCCCACAGAGGGGATGCAGAATCAACCATTTTCCAGGAAGATAATGTTAGCACGCAAAACCACAGACTACTAGCAATGGTACCTGTAGTTTTTACGCTACCAGAACTACAAGCATCGCAGGAATTAACTAGTCGAGAAAGCGACACTTGGGCAATTTAAATGAGCTTCAATTCAATACTTCATACCCTATCAACGCTGGAAGTGGTAGGAAGTAGACGCATCAAGGTGTATAATTGAGAAAGAGAGAAGAAGGCTATCAAAGATGGTTTCGCTCCGAAGATATATAAATGGCCCAAGCAAGGATAAATGTACCGGATGGAATTAGCACGAGGTTCTGCCCAGATCCTGCTCAACAGCATTCCTGGAATGCAGAAATCTTGTATTTCTGGCTTTGTGCACAATTTATAGCAATTTTATAATAAAGAAGTATTTCCATGTATGAAGTTTTCTTTATTTTCCGTGCAATTTAAATTTCAATAGTTTTAGAAGGAATTGGTTCGATTACGAAAGTATTGCTGTAGAATTTAAATTTTCCTTTTTGATATTATTCCTTCACTTGCACATGGAATTTTCAAATCTTCAGAAACTTTATATAAACCATGTGAAAGGAAGGATCGATCACCTCATTCTTGGATTGCTCATTGAGAAACTAAAACCCTACTATCAATAGTCGAAACCAATGGTATCAAAGAGCACAACATCCAATAATAGTAAAACCGTAAAGGTAGCTAACGAAGGAAATGCAGTGGTTCTAGAAGCAAACCTTTTTGGATCACTGGCTAGGAGGAAATTCTGGCAGGATCAAGGATGGCCTGTGGAATGTATTCCACATGCAGCACGAAAAAATTTAGGAGAGTTAGGTTGCAGCAGCTTGATAATGCCTGCTTGGGATGCAAGACCAGATTGGGTTTGTCAGTTTTATGCAAACTTGAATCAAGAAAAGAAATTTTTCTCGCAAGTAGAAGGTTTTGAGATAGACTATAGATCTTCAGCCTAGAACAAAATGTTCTGGCTTCCTGACGACATAGAGTCGGAGTGTCAAATGCTTCTTAAGAAGCCAACTAAGAAAAAATTGTAGGATTTCAAATAAACAATTGGATCGGAAGGCGCCAGGCAGAAGAATCAATGGTCATTTCCAATTGACGGTGTTAAGCCAAAATTGAAGTACTGGATCTTATTCATAAAAAATGAAATTATCCCATCCACAAATGCTAAAATAGTTAGCAGAGAGCAAGCACTATTGCTTTACGCAATTATAAGTGGAAAGAAAATCAACCTAGGCAAGATAGTTGAAGGAAAAATTTAGCGTTGGGCTTCAGCCAAATGCAAAAAGATGTTTTACCCGCACACTATCACTAAATTGTGCTTGGAGAAAAATGTTCAACCACAAGTAACCGAAAGAATCTTGAAGCCATACATTAACCATATGGAGGAAGCTGATCCAAGATGGAAAGAGGAAGGAAAGCGACTCGAAGCATTTTTGGCTAAGGATAATTTGGTTAACCAATTTGAGACGCTTTTCACTAATTCGCAAGATTTCTAGGAATACGTAAATAAGAGAGATGAGATAATAGTAAAAGTAGCCACAAAATTAATAGAGCACTTCGAATGGCTTGAGTTTCCAAAACACATACTCAATGCGGAGCAAGGCAATCGCAGCGACAATTATTTTCCTTAGTGCATTTATTTATTTCCTTTCGCATGCATTTCACTAGTAGGCACAATTTAAATTTGATAGGATCATACATCTAGATTGGTTAAATTTAAACGTTGATCTATTTTCCTGCTTGATTATCTAATAAATTAGCAATATCCCTATGAAAGCTTAAGATAACATTATTATTGAAAAAATAAGTTTAGCAGAAAATTCACTTTCAATTAGAAGAATTCTTAAGTTCCCCTTGATCCAAACCTGCATTAGAATAATCCTTATCATGAAAGACAAAGAGAATCAAAATTTAGCAAGGAAGTCTTAGAGCTTGAGATAGAGTACTGCAATCACAGTAATAGCTAAGTTTGGGGGAACTAAGCCTCATATTCATTGGGACAATGAAGACTTTAAGTTTGGGGGTGAGGGTAGCCCGAGGAGTGAATGTTGAAAAGAAAAAGCGATTGAAAGCAACATTTGAATAATAAAAAAATTATTATCATAAAATAAAGATCAGCATATTTTGGGAAAAATAAAAGTTTTTTTTCGAAGCGTGATTAAGCCTTAGGACTCCTTAAGTATTTCGCTGTCTTTAGAAAGCGCAAGCTTAAATTCTGCTGCTTAGGTGAATTATTTATGCTCAAACAAGACATCTTAACAACTATGGAATTATAGACATGAGTGGAACCTGAGAGCAATGCGAAAAGCATAGCAAAAAATCCTCAAAGGATATAAGGGACTAGAAAGTCTTAACAGAATATGTTGAGCAAACTTAGACTAGAAGTGATTGCGTACGAAAGATTGAGTAATGAGAAATACTTATGATGAGGAAAAATCTATCAGTCATGGTAAGGAAAATTTTAATTAAAACCTGAATCTTTCGAAAAGTTTGAAAACTAAAAAGCGAAAAAAGTTTATTGCTAAGAAAATGATATGCGGTATGACCTGCTGATTTTATGTTTGAAAAGCATAAAAAGCTGATCTAATTATTCGAATAATCTAACTAACCCATGTATTACTTGGGATAAGCAACGATTTAAGTTTAGGGGTTTGATAGCTCTCAAATAGAGCGAATTTTAGGGTGCAGGATTAAGGGAAAGAAATGAGCATCAGTAGGAAATTACGAGCATAAATAATAGAATTCAGCATGCATTCATAAAGTAGCATCAGAAGCATAGTTCGCAGATTAAGTGCGAATATTATATGACTTTGCTCTAAAAAGACTATTTAATGCAAGAAATGCTGAACGTTTATGCTGGAGGGAAAAATCAATCCGAGCAATAACACATACACAGAAGACTCAAGCATTTTCAAGGCGGTCGTGCTTGAAGAATCACAGCAACAAGGAAAGAACAGAGATTAAATCAAGTAATTAAGTTGGTGCATCAAATAAATTCCAGCGGAAATTAAGAGATCTTGAATTAATAAGGATTCTCCAGCTCACCTAGGCTTTTTGACCAAGTAAATCAACTCTATAAATTGCAAGAAGGAAGCCGAAGTTCGGTGAGCTGGTCGGATGGCTAAAAGCCAATCCACGCGAGAAGTAACTGGTGGTGTTCGTAGGAGCTGATGACAAAGGGACTGAACACTTCACAACCGAGCCAATCCATTTTTACTATTTTCTAAGAGTAGTTGTAGTTATAACATCGCGTAGTCGTAATAAAATAAGCGGGTTTAAACTTTTTACTTGTGTTTATATCTATGCTGCGTTATAGGAGTTTTGCATGAATACTCTCGATTAGAATCATGTTAGGAGTGTAGGTTAAAGAGTTTTACACTGCTACATTACTATTCTATGCATATACGCCGATTAGCTACCCACGTATATAACTTGCGGTGAGTTCGAAAGAAGGCTGCTACAATAGGTTGAAGGCAAGTCTTTGCATCATTTAGGGAGTTAGGAATAACCTCACCATTGCTTGCTTTGCCTCGAGTTAATACGAAATTTGTAACGGAAGCTGGTTCTGCTATAAATCATTAAGTACGAAAGTACTTATTGGTAGAGGGAAGCGAGAAACTTGATAACTAGTTCTGCACTCTTAATTTCTTCTACAACTGTCTATTTATCACTACTCATTGCCTTCATATTTATTACTGCTAGCATTTGCTTCATTTTATTACAAGTATCAAAAGAAAACAACAACTATCCCAACCAAGCATTTACTTTCTGCACAGCTCTTGACTTACCAATATTAGTTCTAGACATCAATATCTGTGGGATCGATAAAATTATATACTTATTACTTGCTGCACTTCGACCACGTATACTTGTGCGTAAGCGATTCTGAGGTTTACTTAAACAGTTTAACGCTGAATTAATTACTACGATTATATTAGCTCTCGGAACGCTCCAGTCACTAACCTACTAAACATGCAAATAAACTTAGGTTATTTCCTCTTTCGATGTATAACCTATTAGTGCGTGTAGATGGCCGGTCAATACTTACTGTTAAGATTAAGCTCCTAAATAACATTCATCAACTACACCCTTCCTATTTCTTCTTAACACATGCTACAAACTATTCCACTTTTTCTTAGCATTGCCTCAAGAAAATTAGTTCATCATACAAACTAAGAATACTGATAACGACTTAGAAAACATGGTGAAATAGTATTACTGAATGAAATAACAAAATAATAAAATCTCGTTTCTCCAACCTCCCTAAACCTATTATAGAGATCGCCTTTTATAGGCTCCTTCGTCAGCTCTCAAAATATTCCAGAATAGGCACAAATCAATCAACGCGATATCTTTCCTTGTATAAACTGTCCAATTGAGTTTTTATTTGTCTAAGGTAAGAATCTCTTGATTTAAGCAATCCGTCTCGTAATTGTCTGATTAGTCAACTTCTTGCTCCCAATTGATTCTTTCCTTATTTTGCTTGAAGTGCATTGGCAATTCCCGAGCATAATTATTTGGGTTTGCGTGTCTCAAATCTTAACTCCGCATTATGCCGCAAGCGTCAATTCCTATAAAATAGTTTGTCAGCATAAGCCTTGCTAAGTACGTGTTAAGTGTGGTAATTCATTCATTTTAAGCGCTATAATTGACATCTCGCAATTTATTCCCCTAATGCGTAAGCATTAACATATTACATCTTTTCCTCTTTATTTTAACCTCATTCGCATCAAATCTTAATTGAAAGCTGCAAACATTGATCCACAATTATCCTTAATTCTGACTCTTTTTTAGAATCATCAATAATTTAGCAAGTCTGGCATCTAAAAGCTCCTTAACCTTACCTTAAACTTTCTTTAGCAACTTAAGCCCTACCAAGTCTAGGTAATGTTTGAATTTGGTTATTGATACTACTTTGGTCAGCATATCAATAGAGTTGTATGAGGTATGAACTTTTAGCACTTCAATTAGATATCCTTCTATTTGTTCACGTATAAATGAGACTTAATATCCATATGCTTAGTTCTACTGTGAACTGTTGATTCCTTGATAGGTAGATTGCACTTTGATTTGTCATAGTAAGTCCTTACTTTAAGTTAAGTAATGCCTAAGTCATTTAGCAAGCCTTTAAGCCACACTCCTTCTTTAATTACTTTTATA
This sequence comes from Sechiopsis laciniata, assembly GCA_037833695.1. Lineage (NCBI taxonomy): Eukaryota > Viridiplantae > Streptophyta > Magnoliopsida > Cucurbitales > Cucurbitaceae > Sechiopsis > Sechiopsis laciniata. Next base: position 46,590 of record JBBMKA010049481.1, read on the forward strand.
AGGGAAATAAACTCGACCTCCATAGTGGATAGGGCTACTATAAATTGAAGCGAAGCTTTCCAGCTTATTAAGTTACCTTCAAATAGATAGCTCATTAGGATAAACACTTCTATATTCATATACAAGTTTGGAGTTCTTGGTTCCATTAATATATCTGATGACTATAAATAATAGCATTATTTAAGCCTCTTTACTGTCGTATTTTAGTTCTTCTAAGAGAAATGGTCGTATGATAAAGAAGAAATATTGCTAAAAAGTTTAGATGTTCACATATGTTCCACATGAAGGGTAAATTTAGGCAAACATCAAGAATAGGGATACAATGTGGTTAAGTACATAAATTTACATGCTTTTAAAGTATAAAATACATTGCAAACCCTTAAGCTCATTAAAGTACCTTTTTATTCGCACAGGATAAAAAATGCAACGCATTGCATCGTATCGCAGAAGAATGCATGGTTGAACGCGCCTTGAAACAAGCAAATAACGAAACATTCTCGACACAACATAGATTACGAAATTAACGGACCGTTATTGGAAATTACTGTCAATCGAATAAATCATACAAGAAATCCTCGCAAAGATTGAACATAGCCTACAAGAAACCATAGACACCTATAAATAGTTAAAGGATCAATGAGCTAGGTGTGCTGGTTTTGCTAGGGTTGATGTCAATGGATTGTGAGGTCGTCGAGGTCCCAATTGAGACCTCGACCATGTCCACTATTTGTAAAACCTAGCAAACTAGTGCCATGGTGTCTGTTGGTATGCGAAACTCGCTAGTGACGACGGTATTGACATTCAGCAGCCCTTTTTATTGCTTTGTTTTACTGCTTTCATAGATAGACTGTTATGTTTTACTTTACTGTACTTTGTAGGATTAGGTGAAGTGTAATCTTTAGAGTTAGAGTTAGGGATAACCTTCTCACCAGTAGCTTGTGTAATACTTGTTTAAAAATCACAAACTCACGGGCAATGTACTGGCGAGTTGATGTAGAGTATTTCGGGAGAGAAATCTAAGTCAAAGTTTAGCTTGTATTAATCTTTCCACCATCATTTATCATGAACGCACTTCTATCGCTCTCAAAACATGTTCTTGCATATTTACATACTGTTATTTAAAATTAGCCTCAAAACCTAAATCAAACCCTGTTGTCTATTATTTTATATTAACTCTTGGGTTAACTAATATTAAATACCAATTCCTTGGGGAGAATGATAAAAAAGATACTTATCACTTACTGCAATTTCGACTTCGTATACTTTAGTATAATTCGATTCAAGGCATAGGACCTTAGCAATAAGTCTTAGCTTAGAATTAATTAATTGAATATTTATACCACAACCGAATCGCCATCAATATCTCATGACTCATTTGGTATCGTCCTCGTGAAATTTACCTAGATTGGCCATATATCTGCTTACAAAACAAGTAGAATGCGACAAATCAGGTCTGGTAGCTATCATTAGGTACATTATTCTACCAACAACTTGTGCATGGGCAATTTTTGACATGTGACTTATGTGTATATGATCTCCTTCCTTGGGTTAGTCATTTGATGAGTGTTTAATGTGTTGTTATAAAGGTGTGGATATAGGTTTAGAGTAATCTAAGTTGAATCTTTTAAACACCTTATTATAACAGTAGTTGCTTTGATTGATAGATAGAGTTCCTCTAGTTTTGTCTCCGTTAATATCAATCCCTAAAATTCTCTTTGACTCACCTTGGTCTTTCATTTTGAATTCTCTTTTGAACAATCTTTTAACAAGTTTGATGTCGTTCTTAGATTTATTAGAAAGGAGCATATCATGTACATATAAGAGTAAGTAGCTGTTTTGAGCTATAGTTTTTTTTGTCATATGAGCTCTTGCTAAACCCAAGTTTCTTAATATAAGAGTGAAATCTATTATACCAGCATATCTAGGAGATTGCTTTAGACCATAAATTGACTTATTTAAGAGAAACACAAGATTTTGTTTTTCCTTTTCTTCATACCCCTTAGAGTGCCTCATGTAGATAGTTTTAGCTAGTTTGACATTTAGAAATGTTGTTTTAACGTCAAGTTGGTCTAGCTCTAGGTTTTTTAAGGCAACTAAGATCAAAAGCATTCTAATGGAGGTATGTTTCACAACATAGGAAAAAAAATATCATTATAATCAATCTATTCTCTCTAAATACCTTGGCTACTAACCTAGCCTTAAACCTAGTTTCTTCTACCCCGTGTCTTCCTTCCTTAAGTTTTGTAAACCATTTACAAGCAAAAGTTTTACATCTCATTTGTAGATCAACTAGTTTCCAAGTGTTACTAACCTTTAAGTAGTTCATCTCTTAATTCATGGCTTCTATCCACTTGGGAGCTTGAGGACTATTAAGAGCAACCTAAAAGGTGGTAGTTAGGAGATATTAGGATCATTTGTTATACTAAGAGCAAAGTTAATACAGTCAACTTCTAGGAATCTAATAGGAGACACTATGGTTCTTTTTTCTCTATCTCTACCTTACTTGTAATCTCTAAGAGATTCATTGATATCTATAATTTCTTCCTTAACATCTTTTGATTCTTCTTAAGTTCTATAGTTATTAGAACTGTGCTCCACCTCAACGTTAATACCACTAGGATTTATTAGAAGGGATGATGGATGTTCAAGAAGAACAAACATTTCATCTTCTTTAAAAAATACATCCTTGCTATTATGAGATTTTTTTTCTACAAGATTCCACATCTTATAACCTTTAATCCCCTTCTATAAGCCCACAAAAATATATTTTGTTGCTCTAGACTTTAGTTTTCCTAGGCTTTGATGAACATAACCTACACAGCCAAGACGAAGAAAACTTTCTTCAGCAGACAGCAGACCCAAAGACTACAGAGTTCTCCGGGAAGTCCAGGCAGTAAGACGCAAGAGGCTCAGTGAGTCCATTGGCAGTGAGCATAGGATACAGCTGATGTATACTTGGAAATCTGGAGATTGTTTAATGCCTACTTTGAATATGCTTTCAAAGTGGAAGGGGGTAGGCTTGATGACGAAGAAAAGATGATTCGACCGTCGGCCATACATCTCAACTCTATCTTTAATTTTTGTCATTTTGTAATAATTTAGATTCCTTTACTGTTTGCTTTTTACTATTTACTTTACGACTTTTGCTATTTTGTCAGTTTGTAATAATTTAGATTCTTTATCGCAAGTGGATGTCGGCAAGGGTCTTGTCTTGCTTCCCATTTCTTATCTTTTAGTTTTTTAGATTTAATTCAAGTTTCAAGTCCGTAGTCTAGAAAAGACTGTAAGTCCGTAATTCAAAATCATCAAAGTCTTCCGCTATCTGCTTACTACTCTGAGCAGGACAAGAAATACTTCTAGTTTTTATTTGGTAGTAAAGATCCTCCTTCTCTGGTATAAGAGCCAATTCAAATTCAAAATTCCCGTAGTTATTTTCTTTAATATCCAATAAAATTATGGGAAGAGTATTATCTTCTATCTTTCTCATATCTTTATCTTCTTATCTTCTCATTCACCACTTTCATACTTGGTGAAACCCTTTGTAATTGCCCATCAGAAGTTCTCCTTGTAGTCCTGGTAGTAAGAGCGAGAAGCCAGTGAGTCCATTGGTCAACAAGCGAGCGTACGGGAATAGGATAGCAGAGTGAAGTTTAAATTTTTAAAGAAGCAAGAAAGTTGGAGTTTTACTACTCATGCTTAATCTTTTAACGAAATTAAAGAGATTAAAGGGCAAGGGGAAACTTGACTCAAAAGAGGATGAATTCAAAAGAAGTTCTACTCAATTTTCTAAAGAATCCAACCTTCAGACTTTTGATATAAGTTAAAAGGAACTTCAAATTTCCAAAATTGAAGAAGAACTTCAAAATTGGTCTATTCCAAAGATCGATTAAAGTTTGGTCTACAAGAATTCAAACTCCATGTTTTTTCAAAAAAGCTACATCAAGATTTCGGAGCATGTTGTTCCTATCGATCAAGATAACACAACACTCAATCTCTTCTCGAAGAACATGATTTTTCGTCACCGAGAAGAATTCAAATTTATTCATATCAGACTGGTCCAAAGTTCAGTCTGAACATCTCAGTCCTTGTCTCCTTTCGAGATAAGCGACACAAAACTTATTCAAACTCCCTCTTGGGAATGGTCGAGTCCAATCTTGAAAATGGACCGATATTCTTCAATTGTTTCCCAAATCTCACTCTTTCATTACCAAACCCAAATATTTTTTTTGTGTTAATGTTAGATGTAAACACCAAAAACCTGAAAATTCAATCTGAAACTCACTCTGCTCTAGTGATCTTCTGCATCTGTTTTAAACTGATGCATACAAATGTTGCCCTTAGAGCTCTAAGGAAGTCTATGAGTTGTTCTACCATGCTCATAGAAGCCAACATAGGCAGAGCTACCATTAACGTCTCAAAGACCCTCACTTAGGACTAAATCACTAGAAAATCCTTCTGGGAGTTAAAAACGGTTTGCCGTCCAACCAAGAGAGAGCAAACTCCGACTCAAATCATTAAACACGATAATGGAAGCATCGAGGTCAAATTTGATGATCCTCAAAATTGTTTCTCCCAAGCAAAAGAATTTCTGAGATATAGACCTAGCATTTCTGGTATTCAAAGGCCACCAATTATAATCGATAGATCCAGCTCCTTCCGAGTTCAATCTGTTGATTATGATCACCTCATGGCCTTAGTCCAATATAGTAACAGACCTACTTCTCCTACTCAATCTGACATGGAAACTCAGTCAGTTTTGGGTAGCCAGATCAATGTTATCATAAATGATAATTATTCAATTGTCAAAGAATTTCTCAAAAGAGATTTTCTCTCCAAGAGAAACAGTGTCAAGAGGAAATCCTTCTTCAAGGACTATTCTTAAAAAGAACGAGTAGACCTCCGTACTCAATGGTATTCCTATATGGAAAACCTTCAAGCAGATGTTCCATTCTTCACCCGGATGGAATCCAGTGTTAATGTCCTCAGTTAGTCAAAGTGGAAAACCACTCGACGAGGAGATGTCTACTCAACTCACCCTCCACTTGAAGAGGTTGAAATCCTGACAAAGTATGGCGACAAAGTCATCACCTTCCCATTCAAGAGTGTTGTTGGAGATGACAAAAGCTTCCCATCTCTTAAAGACATTAAAAATATCCAGCACCAGATCAATTACTCAAACAAATTACTCTCTACGATCGTCAGTCAAGTGGATAAGATCGAAGAAAGAATTCATAAAGAACCAAGCTTCGACTCCAGTTCGCAGTATTCGACATTTGCCTCCTCCAGTTTCCAATATCTGACTATAGACAAATCTAAGCCCCTATTAAGACCTACGATACTGAATAATGATATTGTTCTAGATCCTAATAAAGAAGCTCTTGAGAAAATTTAAAAAATTCTTGGAGATTTATCAATCTCAAAAGCTCCAGATCCTTCCATAAACGTTATCAATGAACCCACAGTTGTTGACATGGAAAGATTTCAAAAGGATTTCAACAATGAAGAAATCCTAGCAATCAAGTATAAAGCAGACGATAAGTTTGTACCGCTGCGTCGCAACTGGTACCCCAGGCCATCTCTTCCGAACATAATGTTCGAAGAAAAGACTCAAATGACGGTAGCAGCCTTCGATGGCGCTCAAATTTATGAATGGAATATTGATGGTGTTTCAGATTTCCTAATCATGAACGTCATCAATGAAATGCTTATGCCAGCAAGTGTCTATAAGCTAAAGCACCACATTGACCACAACATTGCTCAAATATTGGTCACCAGATTTATAGGAGTGCTCAAAGGCTGGTGGGACAAATATTTTTATGAATCCACCAGACAAGGAATCCTATCCCATATGACAATGGTCAAATGGGTCACTGAAATCAAACTAGAAGGATGACCTTCCAAATTTCCTGAACAAGACGTGGCAACACAGGATGCTGTCAACACTCTCATCTATACAATAACGAAACATTATTTATGAGATCCAGCTTTGTATCAAGAAAGATTTACTGCGATTCTGTAAGGACCCGACCTAAAAATGGTCTTAAACCTGGTCCTTACTCAGCATGCATGCATAAAAGATAATTAAAACAACATAACTAGGAGTTTTCATATTAAAAACATCCTTTGAAATTCCACGGAACCTGTTATAAACACGTAAAATATTTCCTGTTCAAAACATTGAAAGCAACCCCGGGGTTTAATTCAAAATATCCAAAAGATAAAACATTTCAAATAACAATATCAGGTTCCAGATGCAAATCCTACGGACTCCGTGTCCGACTATATGCTGAATCAAATATTAAACAAAATATAAACACAGGCAGAGTGCCGGCGGCTCCCATGATCATGC
>JBBMKA010049502.1:0-19685 GCA_037833695.1 Sechiopsis laciniata
TATATATATATATTCTCAACAACACTAATGTGATCCAGCCCTATCGAGAGTACATGATATGTTTTATTTCAACACGTTCACATTTTTTAATTAACATCTAATATTTATGTTCATAGACGTTATATAGAGATTTTGAAATGTGTACACCCTAGAAAATTGAGGAATCAGAAGTGGTTACTTGAAGAACATAATAGGTCATTTCCTACTTGGCTATGCAATGAGGTAACATAGTTGTGGTTCATTTCTTATGAATTAAGTATACATATTATTTTTTGTTTTAACGTTACGTATATGATAGGTATTGAGAGAAATAAAGAGGGAAAACACATAAAATGTTATTAGATGATTATCACATGGCCCAAACCTAGCGTTGATAACATATGATACTTTTAAATGCAATGGTTATAGTTACAACACAAGGTTTTGCAACAACAAACGAGTTATTCAAAATAGTGGGGTAATGTTGGTCGCTATAACGATGCAAGTGTCTAGTGCTAAAGACAAGAATCAAGTAGTTGGTAGCATGTCTTTCTATGGTATTATTAACGAGATATGTGAAGTTAGCTATAACACTTTCACATTTGTGCTTTTCAAATGTGAGTGGGTTGAAAGCCATAATGATGTGAAATCGATGACCTTGGATTTACATTAGTTAACCTGAATTGCATTGGACATGTATCAGATTCGTTTATAATAGCTACACAAGCGAAACAAGTTTTTTATGTAAATGATCCTTGTGATGAAAAGTCGTCCATTGTTATCACACCACTACAAAGAGATGTTGTTTGACGCATATTGTGACAACGAGCTTAGAGATATTTCATTGGATTGTCCTCTTGTTTGAAGGTGGAAACAAGCACTAGATACAGACGAAAAAGACACTTCATATACTAGAGATGATTGTGAAGGAACATGAGTTATTAATAATAATTAATTACGTACGTAAACCTTTACATGAAACTCATTTTTTTTCTCATATTTTGATCAATATTTTTCAACTATTATAACATAATTATTGGTTTACTTCATAGGTAATCGTTGATATATGAGGGAACTACTTGGAGATTTTTATTTTGTATTTTTTTATTTGAACTTTATTTATGAACTACTATACTTTTGTAATGATGTTTGTATTTTATTAATGTTATTGGTTTTTTCTTGCACAATTTTATACATGGTACCTTACTGCCTTTTTTTTTCTTCTAAATGATGTACTAACTTTCTATAGATGAATGATTCATTGGATGAGACTCTAGTATATCACAAAATGATGAAGAGATGATGAATTTAGTGGAAAATAACATAGCAACCAACGACGAGGAGTTGGATGAAACATCCACAAGAAGTACAAAAAAACGTGGTCGAAGTGGGATGAAAGATATCACCCGTATTAGTAGTAAGGGTATGCAATGGGTGGTCGATATAACGAAGACGGGTAACCTATTGGCATTAATGCTACAAAAATGCAAAGTTTTATTGGAACATGTGTTTCTTTCCATGTTTCAATCTTTTATGAGTCGTGGCCCAAAGTCCCACAGGAGACTAAAGAAAAGATTTTTGAATTAGTACAGGTAATCCTATTAATGTGTGATTCATTTTTTAAGGAGAAGCCTTTTGAACTACTACACTTAATCCTATTAATGTCATTAACATCTTTATACATCTTTCTTTGTAGGATGCATATGTTATAGATTCGAGATAAAAAATATATATATCTTGGAAAGTGCTGGAGTGGCGTTCAGGAATTTGAAATATAGGTTGGCCAAAAAATTTATAAAGCCTTTTATGAAAGATCCAGAAAAACTAAAACATCCATCACCTTCATACCCAGAGATTGAAGAAGACGATTTGACATTATTTGTCAAATCAAGACTCGACGAAAAATTTAGAGTAAGTGTGAAGTTCTATTAGTATGCTCTATTTATATATAGTTATTGGACCATAATCACTTTTTTGGCAATATAAATCAAGAACAAAATAGAAAAAAAACATGCATGTAGAGTAAAAAATAAGTACAATCATAGGTTATTGCGTAAATGATACGCGAACTTAAAAGAAGAAATGGTATGTTATTCCTTTCTTTACAACTTTTACTATTTAATTTTTTCACTTAAATAAATTATGTTCCTCGATAAATATTCATATGTGGTTGCACAAGATATCTCAACCCGACGAAGACACAAGTGACGTAGTACGGTTTGGAAGAAGTCTCGAACTGGTAGTGATAGAAATACAAAAATTGAAAGCACGCAAGAAGTGATCGATCGTATTGTACATATTATTTGTAAAAAAATATATTACACTTTCCATATTAATGACTCATGTTGTTGATTTATCTTAGGATGAGCTTCACGTTATGTCAAGTATTAAGGAAGAAGAATTGTGTGTACGCGACGATATCTTATGTAAAACGTTGAGTAGCAAAGACCCTTCAGGAAAGATTAGGGGTGTTGGGAACTCCGTAACCCCGACAAAATATTTTAACACGCCGTCACAAAGTCTTAGTGAAAAGAAAAGTGAGAATACACAACCTGATGCGGAGAAAGTGCGCATGGTTACATATATACTTGAATTAGAAGAGAAATTGTATAAATGCAATGAAGTTGAGTCTTCCAAAGATAAGGATTTCAAAGGAAGTAACAAGGATGAAGAAAAAAAAAGGGAAAAAAGAAACAAAGAATACTAGTGAACATATTGACAAAAAGGGAAAAGCCAAAGCAATTACCAAATTTGAGACAAAAGAATATAGTGATTCCAACACTTTCAAGGTGATAACTATTAACCAGTATATTTTAGTATTTAATGAAGCATATAGATTACAATGTTAATAAAGTATATTAATATATACATGAGATTGGCCATTGGGTCAAAACATAACATTGTGGCAGTGGGTACTATTTTTTAGGATGATGGTAAAATTGTATTTATCTCCATCGATTTGGTGGTTGATAGGAACTGTCCAATTCCAATACCATTAAAAGGAGAAAATCACATATTTTCTTGAGAAATAGAGTCACATTTGCCTTGGCAAAGACATTTAGTTATGATGGACAAAGATAAGGTACAATTGAAAGTTTATTTTCCTATTAAACAAGTTTGAGTAATTTTTTTTTAATTATAAAACTTCTTTGCAATTAATGAAATTAGAACACAAAATGGAATGACGATCCAATAACACCAACACCTTACACCACATCAATCCGCTCCTATACCACTAAGTTGCTTGTTTAGTCATGTTCAACGATCTGTTCAAGTATTCAAATTAAGGTGCTCGAAGTAGTCTTCGGTAGACAAATGACTTGTAGTATGTGGATTTAGTTGCTGAAAATTTTTTGTGAAATGAATCCGATAGGAACTTCATGAATCGATGCATATATGTTGTGAGTATACTAACTATTAGTTTGCGCTTGTGTTTATGTTATCTACTAGATTATGTATTAACATATATTTTGTTACGTGGTAAGATACCTACACAAGCTTGTTATCGAAGAACAAATGAAAACTATTTTTATGTTTTTGGATGCTGGATCTATATCAATTTCGAGTAACAAAGATGCATGAGTTCATGTATTGGTGAAATAAATTGAAGATTTAGATGCGAATGATATGTTTATTGTTTCATACAATTCGAGGTATGTCATACTTTGATTTTATATTATAATGTTTCATGTTCTAATTCATTTTCCAAAAAAATGTTTCATATTTTAATTCCTTTTAAATGTTTCGTGTTTTAGGAACCATTGGATTCTAATGATCATAAACCATTCGAAATGTCTTGTCCAATGGATGGATCCATTAACAAACCGCTTTCCCCTAGATGTGTACGAAATAGTTGGATTGTATGTTAACAAGACTCTTGTCTTTTTCAGTTAAGAGTTTAGTTTAGTCAAACGAAAACTATGTATGTTAATATGTAAGTTTTTTTTTTTTTTGAATCATAGGTCGTTCAAAAAGCTTAAATTGAAGAAGTTGATATGGAAATCAGTGAAGGTTAGTTCTCTCACTAGCTAGTTAAGAATAATAACGAATATTTTTTTGATTTATATGTTAATGTGTGTGCAACCATCAAGGTCCTAAACAATCAGGTGTAGTTGAATATGGCTATTACATTATGAAGTATATGAAGAAGATGGTAATGCATAACACTGCTTCAATACATGATATAGTAAGTATACAGCTGTATAGGATTCACTTGCATTTAAAATTATCCTTCAAATATGTTAATATACTTTTTTTTTTTAATTTTACAGACGAATGATGCACCAACAACTTATATACAAAATGAGATTAATTTGGTGCGATCGGAGTGGGTGGAGTACGTAGGTACCCACGTATACTCTGCATAAACGTATAATTTTTTGTGGATAATGATTTTTTGTGATGCAGTAAACATATATTTTTGTTGTATACATGCTTTTTGTTGTCAAAATCAATTTTCTTGTAAAGATGCGACAAGAGTTAAAACCTTGCAAACACACGGACATAGACCGTGATGAGGGTGGAAGAATGCACATGACATTTGGTGGTGAGTTAATAAGTTTATTAAAGTTACCTAATTGTCGATTTATTAATTATAAGTACCATTTTTTTTTTCAATAAGGGAATGACATGTAGGATTGTTGATATGCACTACAAGTGAGTAGTTCTTGCCGTGAATATCAACAACAAGAAGGTACTGCATACTATTATTTTTGTATTTTGTTTATCTTTATGCATTTACATGTTCTAGATTTAGGGTTATCCTGCAGTTATGGTAGCCATTGTGCATTTGTACATTGTTTATCTTTATTTTATAACTATCTTGTAGGTATGGTAGTCATATTTATGTAGTGCATTGATTTATACTTTTTATTTCCTGATGCATTTAGTTTTTCTTTGATAATCAAACTTGAAGTAACTAATTTGAGAATTCAAACTTATTTGCATTTAGTTGTCACTATAAACTTGGTTATTTTGGTAGAACTCTAAGATATTAATCATATTTTTTCCCAAAATAAGAATGGTAGAACATTTAATTGCCATTATTTTTTTTTCTTTGATAACTGAGATATCAAGAGCTCCACTACTTGTATTGTACTTTATAGTTGATTGGTTTATAGAGCAAACCATCAACCATACTTGATATTATCATGATGGTATTTAAAAGTATCCCCACTAGTGTTTATATAGTTTTTCCTTCTTTACACAAAGATAGATGAATCATTTTCAACTAGTACAAGCATGTAAGAAACTTGGCTTCATTATTTTTTGCACTGCTTTAGAGAACCTTAAGAATGAACTTTATCCATAACTCGAACTCCATTTAAATGAAAGTTGGCTTCATTATTTCAAACCATTCCTTACGAATTTGTTATTTATTTTATACCTTATATACCTCGTCCACTTGTGTTCTCATTTATTAGCTATATGTGAATTTCTTTTATGATTGTAAAGTATTTGACCACTTTCAAATTTGACCCCTATATTTACTTAATTAATTTATGAGTAATACTTAGGTAAGAGTGAATAAGTATTTTAGAAATACTTACCCACCTTAGAGCCACATATTTTTACTTTAAAAAAAAAAAACAATTGGTTTTGATTGATAGAGAGAGAAATGTTAAATTGGAGAGAGAAAGCAAAAAAGTTAAAATAGTGGTTTTAAGGATGGGTAAATATTTCCAAAATACTTACCCACCTTTACCTAAGTATTGCTCTTAATTTATTAGCTATATTTGGGTTACTTTCAATCTATCATGCAAATTGGGATGAAGTAGGGCAGTGGATAGGTCACAAAAATATGCAGAAAGTTCATCGATGTTTTGATTATGCGAGTCGCCTTTAGTTATATGAGTTTCAAAGGCTCTATGTGTGTATTTGTATTTCTACTTGATGAGTAGGATTGACATCTTGATTGTTTTATTTGATGATTGTGCAAAAATATTACTTATATCTTTTAAGGCTTGGTGGAGTATCATCACATTCGCGCCAATGTATCTCAAGCAATGCTTTTATGAATCTTAAAGAGCAACCTTATTGGACAATGACCTCATTCAATGAAGCTTGCCAACATACAATTGATTTATTTCTTATCATTCCACTTTTACACACTTAGTAAACATGTTATGAACTATCAAATATATTGTTATTAAGTGCATCTTTTTTTTTTTTTTTTGTTATCTAAGTGTAACATACAACTGGTTTATTTATACATGAATGATATTTGTTGAAACCTATTTTGTTTAGCTATGAAGGCATATTATAGATATTTCTTGACAGGTAAAGGTATAATGAGGACAGGTTATGAAAAAGGAACAAATAAGTATTATACAAACTGATAATATGCCTTAAATAAATAGTCATAAATGGATCAACCATGACTATACTGTAATGACATAAATGCATCAATCATGAGTATGGATATGTGTCATTAATTGATCGATCATGATAATAATTATGTGTCATTAATAGATCAACTATGACAACAAAATAATGTCAAACGAATCAACCATGACAAAATATTAATGTCATAAACGCTTCAACCATGACAATAAATATGTCTCATCAATAGATCTACTATGACAACAAATATGTGTCATCAATGGATCTACCATGACAATAGACTAATGTCATAAAAGACCCAATCATGATTATAAATATCTGTAATCAATGACTCAATCATGACTATAATAAAATGTCACAATTGGTTATACGATGGCACTTTTAAACTGTCATTCTAATGTTATCAATGACTATATCTCTTTATCATTAATAGTTCATCCATGACTATAACTTTGTGTCATAACTGGTTTTACTATGACATTTGTATTATAGTGTTATAGTTGAACCTTCTGTGACGGCGGATACAATCACTCTTGATTTTAGTTATGAAAGGTGTTCATGACTATAAATTATAATCATTGTATATGATATTTCTAGTAGTGCAATCTCGATGAAAATTAATGTAAGTATATTTACAACTATTACAATATTAATTTAAAGTTGAGAGAGAATAATAAAATTCATAAAGGTGAAAGTATATTGAACAAAAATATAACTCCAACTTTAATACTAAATATTCATATCAAAATTTGAAGCAATTGTATGAACATTTAATTTCAAAAATATTTCTCAAACTTTATTAATCTTACTATCTTAAAATGTAGCTTAATAAGAAAAATCATTTTTTGACTATTTTGTTCATATAATTTTTTAAATTTTCAAATATGCCACTATAGGAATGATGAAAAAAAAAATGATAAAACATGAGTCTCACACTCAATAACAATGAATGTAACACCCTGCATTTTTGGGTTATTTTAACTCCAACAATCAAACACAAGCCAAATGAACCCTAACTTGTATGGAAAATGATCACACATTTATAAATTATTATCTTTATTATTAATTTGTTTTACTTTATTGAGTTTATTGTTGGATTATAATTCACAATGGGGATTAACTTGGAAATCTTAGAACCATTGGTGATTTTATATGATCTGTTTATGATGAAAAGAAAATAAGAAAGATTTGAATTGTGGAATATTTTGTGTGACTATCGATTCTGAATTTGAATATTTAAGATATGTCAGAAACTAAAAAACTTCATAGTATCTATTTTTAAAAAATTATTATAGATTTTTTTTAGTCTCTAGCATTCTTGTTATAAAAATGACAATCAACAACCAATCGAAGATAAAGAAAACGTAAAGAGAAAAAGAAACACATAGAAACTTTTCATGGTTCAATAACATTGTGTTAGCTAGTCCACGGGCAGAGAGAGAGAACAATTGTATTAAGGAGAGGCGAATTACAGAGTACAAAATTACAGAATGAATGTCATAATACAGCTAGGGTTTAATTCGATTTTATAACGCACTCTCATTAAACCTTATTACAGAATACGTGAGCATAGAACAGAATACGGATGTGTAAGCACGTATGCAGAACGCACAATAGAAAATAGGATGTGCTTACGCTGCAGAGTGTGAATACTGGTTGCGCTAAACGCATGCGGAACGCATTACTGCAATGCGCGATGCGATTGCTTGCAATGTGAAAAAGCGTTTGCGCAACGAGGGCGTTGCCCCCGCACCCCCACACACTGACCGGGCAGCGAGACCCCCAACTATTAATCGCAGGGCATTAATGCGTTAAAGACATATCTCAACAAATCTCCGCCTTGACTTGAACTCTCCTTCAGATGCAATAGATTGTACTAGCAGTATACCACATGTTCCTGACGAACCAGATGTATGCGAAAATGCATACCAGACTCAGATATATTCTAGATTCAGATGTATACCAGATTCAGATGAATACCAAAGCAGATTTATACCTGGCGTACAATAGACTCAGATGCTTCTCTCTGCTTCAAATGGTCCCCTAGGGACCTCACCAACTATAAACATTTAGCAAGTCCAAGCAATGCTGGAACTTGCCATGCAGCACTGTCTTGGTAGGATTATCAACAGTGCCCACTTTCAGAACCTTTATCCTTTTCTCATTTTGCAGAAAATGATATTGCACATCTATGTGCTTAGTTCTTTCATGATGAACCTTATCCTTCGCAAGTCATATAACACTCAAACTATCGTAGTACACTACTGTGCGATCATGATGCAAACCAAGATCATCGACTAGTCTTTTCAACCAGATTCCCTCTTTAGCAGCTTCTGTCAATGTCATATTCTCTTCCTCAATTGTAGATGAAGTCAATGTAGGCTGCAAAGTATCCTTTTAACTCACAACGGAACCACCCAAAGTGAAAACATAACTAGTCATTGATCTTCTACTATCAACATCCCCAGCATAGTCAAAGTCAGAATAACCAGTCACTAAGCATTGCATCTCATTTCCATAAACAATGTTATGTCTCAAATTTGCTACTTCATCACTTCCACTTTCACTTTCATCACTATCATCCCAAGTAGCCTTCGTTGCTTTCTTCTTGAATTTCTTGGATGATTTGGGGAGAGGACAGTCCGTTCTTATGTGACTCGGTTTCTTACAATCATAACATATTTCCTCATCCTTCTTGCTCTTTTCGCATTTTGATTCTCTTTGGTTGGAAATGTTCTTTTTGAATTGTTTCTTCCTGTTAATGAAATTCTTATACTTACGTGAGAAATATGCAATATCATCTTCATCAAGAACATCTTCCTCTTCGGAGTCAACTTTCAAGTGATAGACTTTAAAGCAATACTCTTCTTCTTTTTGGACTCATCTTCCATGTTCTCTTTTATGGTAATCTCATGTGTCATGAGAGAGCCAATAAGTTCATCCAAAGAGAGCTTGGTGAGATCCTTTGCTTCTTGAATTGCCGTCACCTTTGCTTTCCAATTCTTGGGTAGACACCTAAAAATTTTCCTAACATTTTCGGATGTACTATATTCTTTTCCAAGACCCTTCAAAGAATTTGTAATGTTAGTGAATCTAGTAAACATTTTGGTAATAGATTCATTTTCATTCATCTTGAACAATTCATAGTTATGAACAAGCATATTAATTTTTGTTTCTTTAACTTGACTAGTTCCTTCCTATGTCACTTCAAGAATATTTCAAATTTCTTTTGCCGAGAACACATACATACTTTATTGAACTCATCACAACTTAAAGCACAAAACAAATAGTTCATAGTTCTAGCATTAAAAGCAAGCCTTTTCAATTCATCCTCATCACATTCATCTTCTAATTTAGGAACATCTTTATCATTAACATTTTTCATGGGAATATTGGGATCTTTAATAACATTAAACCATAACTTATAGTCAATGGATTTCAAATATATCATCATTCTAACTTTCCAATAACCATAATTTGACCCATCGAAGTAAGGAGGCCTAGAGGATGATTGTCCTTCATTAATACCACTTCCTACAAGGTTTGCCATAAAGCTCAAAACAATAAATTTTATATTAAAATTCTAGAAGAGCAACTTGGCTCTGATACCAATTGTTGGATCAATATGACAACCCTAGAGGGGGGTGAATGGGGTTTTACACAAATTTTTCTAAATAAGTTCAAGATAATCAAAATATCAAACTTTTTTACAAGTAATTAAAAAGTAACAATAATGCACCACACAAAATTGATAAAGATTATGTAAAACCAATTTTATTGAACACAATAACGATTAATTATAAATTAAAGCATGAAACACAATACTACAAATTATTTCAAAAGTAAATAGGAAAGAGTTAGAGAAGATGACACCGTGATTTATAGTGGTTCGACAAGCTTACTCCACTACCCAAGCACTTTTTGGGATTTTGAATAACCTTTTTGCTTAACTCTTTCCATGGATTAGAGTCCAACCATACACCTCTCCTTTTACGAGTTCAAGAGCAAATTCAATCTTTTCCACGAATCAAGATCAAATCGTTACAAAGTATGAAATTTTTTGGAACACGCTTTACAACTCTCTCAATAGAGTGGATATACAAGTTTTTCTCACACAACTAAATCCTCACAATACAATATGTCTCTCAAGAATAAATGTAAGAAAAAAAAAAAGAGAGCTTGGAGAGAGAAAAAATAGAGCTTTTGATTTTTTGAGGATTAAATAAGAAAGTTGTGTTGATTTTTGGAGAAGAATACTGAGTTTAAAAAGAGAGAAAAATGGAGTAAAAGGTAAATTTTAATTTGAGCCATTAGATATTGAAAAAAATAAAATGAATGATTAAGATTAAAGAAAATAAGTAAAAAGTTAAAAGGTAAAAGTAAATAATATATAAAAAATAAAATATTATTATTATTATTATTTAATTTTTTTTTTCAAAACCTTCAGAACGGTCACTGAACATTCTGATTTTTTTTTTTTTTTTTTTTTTAACCTTTGGAAACTTTTGCATACATACATACTTTTTTTAAAAAAAATTTCCTTTTTCTTTATTTTCATTTTCTTTTCAAAACAACCAACAACCACCATTTGTCACTTATCCAAAACTTCATATGTCAACTTCTAAATGGTTCACGATGAACACTCAACTGCCACGTCACCGTCTCGGAATTTTCTCATTTAAACTTGTTTCGATCATAACTTCTTCGTTTCAACTCCAATTTGAGTAATTCAAATTGTGTTGGAATCCTTGTTTCGAGCACTACACTATGGACATCTTAAAACATCAAAATTATTAGTAAATAAGATCAGGTTTGTTAACATCAAAATATTAATTAATTAATTTGAGATAGGACCAAATAGCCAACAAACAAGACCAACATCAGATGTACCTCTAAGGTAACGAAAAATCCTCTTCACAGCTTGCCAGTGTTCTTTTTTAGGTTGGCCTTTATACCTACTTACAACACTAACAACATGGACGAGGTCAGGTTTAATGCAAACCATAGAATACATTAAGCTACCAACTGCACTAGCAAAAGGAACACGGGACATGTATTCCTTCTCAGCTTCAGATTGCGGTGCAAATTCCAAGGATAACCGAATATTAGCAACACTTGGAGTATGTATAGGCTTCACTGATGACATGCCAAACCTTTACAAAATCTTCCAAATGTAACCCTTCTGTGACAAGAAAAGCTTCATCTTTTATTTTTCACTATAAATGTCCATGCCCAAGATTTTCTAAGTAGTACCCATATCTTTCATTTCAAACTCAGCACTCAGCAGATCTTTCAACCGCCGAATATCAGATTTCAACGTTGCAGCTATGAGCATGTCATCTACATACAGAACTAGATAGATCATCAAACCATCTTTGCACTTATCGTGATACACACAACAATCATATGGACTTTTGTTGTAGCCGAGATTAATCATAAAGTTGTTAAATTTCTTGTACCACTGCCTTGGAGATTGCTTCAGTCCATACAAGGACTTCTTCAACATGCAAACATAGACTTCTTTTCAAGGACACTAGTTGAAATCCCTCTAGTTGGGTCATATAAACCTCTTCACCCTACTCTTCATGTAGAAAAGTTGTCTTCACATCTAGTTGCTCAAGTTCTAAATTCTTATGTGCCACCATAGCTAGTAGCACTGTGATAGAAGTGTGCTTGATCACCATAGCTTTATACTTTAATCCCTCTATAGGCGATATTCCTTCCTTTTTCTTTAAAACCCATTTGCAAGTCACAATCTTCCTTTCCTTTGGTCATTTGACTAACTCCCAGGTCTGATTCTTATCCAGAGACTCCATTTCATCACCCATTACACCAAGCCACTTTTCTAACTCACTACATGAAATGACTTCTTTATAGATAGATGGTTCATAAGTGTCCACCTCTTCAGCGACCTATAGTGCATAAGCAACCATATCCCCAAAATCATATCTGACTAGCGCTCGAACACCAGTTCTTCTAGCTCTATCAAGAGCTATACTCAGATTTCTAATTTTCATACTAGAAGATTGATCAGTGGTATCAGTTTCTGTAGTAGTATTTGGCTGATGAAGCAAACTTGACTGATTAGTAGGCATATCTGAATCATCTGTAACGACATGTTGATCTAATTCTCCACCTTGGATCTGTAATTCATTCCTGTCAGAACTGAATTCCAGCTCCACCTGTTTATCAACACCATTAATTTTTCTGGAAACTGTGGCCTGCACAATGGAGTTAAATACAGAATTCTCATCAAATGTAACATTTTGACTGAGGATAACTCTGTTCTCAGAAGGAGACCATATTCGGTATCCCTTAACTCCATTACCATAATCTACAAAAATACCCTTCTTGGCTTTAGGCTCTAACTTTCCATCACTGACATGATAGTAAACATTACAACCAATAACTTTTAACAAAGAGTAATTTGCAGACTTACCAGACCATACCTCGTATGGTGTCTTACAGTCAATACCTATGTGAGGCCCACGGTTGATCAGATAGCACGTTGTATTCATTACTTCTACCCAAAATCATCTAGTTAACCCAGCATTAAAGAGCATGCATCTTGCTCTCTCCAGTAAAGTCCTCTTCATACGTTTTACTACCCCATTCTGTTAAGGTGTGTCTCTGATAGTATGATACCGAAAAATCCCTTCATTTTTGCAGAATTCATTAAATTTAGAATTGAAAAATTTAAGGCCATTATTAGTTCAGAGGCTTTTGACCTTCTTCCCTATTTAATTTTCCACCAGAATCTTCCCCTGTCCGAAATTTTTGAAGGCTCACTTTTCTATTTCATCATGAAAATCCAAGTCATTCTTGAAAAATAATCAATAATAGACAAAAAATACCTGCTACCTCAAACTGATTCAACTCGAGAAGGACTCCAACAGTCAGCCTGGATTTAATCAAGTGTACCCTTGGTACAGTGGACTCCATTTGGATACTTTCTGCGGCGTTGTCTCCCAAAAACACAGTGTTCGTAAAACTCGAAGTCCTGCAATTTGTGTCAACATAGAAGATTTCACTTCGACAGAATCTGCATACCCCTTTCACTCATGTGACCAAGTTTCATGTGCCATAACTTAGTCATGTCCTATTTCTGAACTGTAGATGATGCCACTACAGCAAACCCAGTCAATGTTGAACCTGCCAGAAAATAGAGAGTTCCACGTGTTGTACCTTTTAGAACTACCTTTGAATCCTTGTAAATATACATGACTCCACCTTCACCTTTGAAACTGAAACATTTGTTATCCAGTGTACTGAGAGATATCAAACTCTTGGTCATTGATGGAACATGTTTTACATCATTCAAAACGTAGAATAACCCTTCGTGCATTAGTATCCTGATTGAGTCAATCCCAACTACCTTGCAGACTGAACTGTTTGCCATTGATACATTACCACCATCAATCTGCTCATATGTTGAAAACCACACCCTGTTCGGACACATGTGATACGAAGCACCTGAATCAAGGACCCACACACCTTTAGAAACGGTGTAATCATTTACAACTAGGACCAGATCTTCCTCTGAGCTGCAGCAACCTCAGCGACAACTGCTGAACCATCCTTTTTATCAGGTTGATAACTGTTACTGCGAGGCAATCACGCTTCCAATGTCTTTTTTTTGCAGTAAACGCAAGTGTCGTTGGCCCTATAATTATACATCTTTGAGCCTTTGGAATTTGAGGCGGATTCCTTTGATATTTTCTTTCCAGACGCTCCACCTTCAACCTTTGAGCCTTTCAACCTTTACTTCTGGTTGCAGCAAATCTAGAAGCTCCACCTTCTGTTGTACCAGCAACCCTTTGACGGTTCTCTCTAGTAAGTAAAGCATTCTTTACTTCTTCTAGAGACCGCGTATCCTTGCTAGATATAAACGAATCAATGAAATTCTCATACGGCAGAGGCAATGATACCAACAAAATTAGAGCGGCATCTTCATCATCTATCTTAACTTCGATATTATGCAGATCAATTAATATCTTGTTTAACATATCTAGATGATCTGTCAGAAGCGTACCTTCAGACATACAAAGGCTGAATAATCGTTGCTTCAGAAGCAACTTCTTGGTTAAAGACTTCATCATATACAGACTCTTGAACTTCAACCACAAACTGACAGCCTTTACTTGATCTGCAACTTCAGCGATGACATCGTCAGCAAGATAGAGCATGATAGTCGAATGCGTCTTTTCTTCGAGACTCATCAACTCTTCATCTTTGTCTAAATCTGCATCCTTCCACTTGGCATTAAGAGGCTTCAACAGACCCTGTTGTTTCAATAGAGTACACATCTTAATCTGCCATAGACCGAAACTGCTCCCTCCAATAAATTTTTTGACTTTCACGTTAACTTCAGACATCTTCGAAACGGTTGCTAAAAAATAATTGTGAAAATACGAACCCTAGGCTCTGATACCAGATTATTATGAAAACGACAATCAGTAACCAATCGAAGATAAAGAAAACGTAAAGAGAAAAAGAAACACACAGAAATTTTTACGTGGTTCACTAACGTTAGCTAGTCCACGGGTAGAGAAGGAGAACAATTGTATTAAGGAAGGGCGAATTACTGAGTGAATGTCATAATACGGCTAGGTTTTAATTCGAGTTATATATGCACTCTTATTAAACCCTATTACATAATGCGTGAGCATAAAACAGAATGCAGATGCATAAGCGCGCATGCAGAACGCGCAACAGAAAACAGGATACGTTTACGCAGCGGAGTGCGAATGCTGGTTGCACTAAACGCATGCGGAACGTATTGCTGCAATGCGCGATGTTATTGCTTGCAATGCGAAAAAGTGTTTGCGCAACAGGGGCGTTGCCCCCGCATCCCAACTCGCTGACCTACTAATTGCAGGGATTTAATGCGTTCAAGACATATCTCAACAATTCTAATAATATTTAATTTTAGTTCTTGAGATAATAATTTTTTTTTTCTTTTTGAGTTCAACAACGTGATAGAAGATTGAATCATGAATTTTAAATTTATGAGTATATATTGATATACATTAAGTTATTGTTCTTGTTGATTAACAAAATTGTTAATAACATAGTGCAATGTTGACTAAAAAGATAACTAAGTTAATTATTCCAAAAAAAAAAAAAAGATAATTGAGTTAATTTTAGATTTGAAATGATTATTTCAATCTTGAAATGAATTTAATTTTGAAAAGAAAATAAGTAAAAAATTAAGCTAAAAAAATACACAACTACTAAATTGAGCATTATTAAAATGTGAATGTAAAAATATTTGATTTTAAAACATATAGACTAAATAGAAACTAAATTCAAAATCTAGGGACTAAAGTGATAATTTGTTTCTTCCTCTTTGCAATACTTGTTTTTATTATTCTTTTCAAAGATTTGACCTATCCTATTACTCCATTAGTTCTTATAATTTTTCTCTCTCTAAAATTTTGTATTCCCTTATATTGAAGGCAAAATTTTAATTTTACTTATTTTTTAATCTCTTAATTCAATTTTTTTTAAATAAATGATCATTCATTAATAATAATAGTAATAGAAAGGTATACAAACTCACTCCAAGCACAAAGAGGAGCAAACACAAAACATAAAATAATTCTTTAACTAATAAGACATCAGCCCACAACTCGGATCGACATTGACCACATAAATTAGATGAGTTAGAAATCATAAGAATTCTGGAGGATCAATATAACCTAGCGAAAAAATCTTTTTATATTTGAGATTGGAAGATCCCAACATAAACGATCAACTCAATAATTTCAACACTTCAATGGCTGAGTTTTGATGAACATTGAAGATTAAACTAGAAAACATACTGCCGAACAAAGTAACCACAAAAAAGAGGTTCAAGACCGTAGAGGAATGAAGACATCTTCTGTGGTAGAGAGACATTTATCAATCAACTCATCTTCCAACAAAAGACAAAAACAAAACCCAATCTAACCAAAACGGCTTGCAAAAACGTGATACCGACCTTATTGCTGCTAAAGAAAAGCATATTGAGGCCAGAAAGTGTATCCACTTCCTCAAAAATCAAAGTGCCTAAAGGTGACCCCTCCTTAGAAATCTTTTAACAAAGTGACTTATTGCAATTGTTGTTGGGCAATATTCGAACACAACGTAATTAAAAGTAATATAAAATATGGAAAATAAATATGGTATGGCGTGGAATGCTCTGATTTCACAGAAGCGAAATCTCAATCTCAAAATGTTATGCGTGTGTGTGAATTCTCTAGGTTGCGCAAGTATACGCAGTCCATGATGTAGCAAGTTTTAAATAAGAAAAGGTCATCTCCACATGAATTTTTGCTTTTTTTTATGAGTTTCAAGCAAGAGTCAATGGTGAAAGATTTTGTGATATAAGTGTTGGAAATTAAACTAAGTGTAATGAAATTATGAAATAGACTAAATGAGACTAAATTTTGGAAAAATATAATGATCTCACGAAAATAACATTGTACCGTGTTTACAACTCGAAATGGCGTCAAGAGTCTAGCCAATCATCAAAATAATGAAGCCTAAACACCAAAATCTAATGAGATGGGAAAAAACTAGAGGAAGAGAAGAAAATTTAACAAAAGACAGTGCCCCAATCGGAGCTCTCTAGCTCTCAATAACCTAAAAATAAGAAAACTACTGTTTTTATAATGCTTCGCTCGAGGCTTGCGACTAACCCTAGGCAACTATGCAATATATTTATTTTTACAACATCTTTTTGCTCAGGTGTTCGATTGACCTTCAGTTTGTTGCGTTGGAACCGTATTTCAAGTTAGTTTCTTTAGACACCCTATTTGATATATTTTCTGAAAAATATGAATTTATTAAATATGAAAACATCCAAACTAACAAGAAATAAGTACATATAAGTGGGCCAAATTTGATCTGATACGGTTCAAAAGATTAAATATCTCTCGAGAGATTCATACAAAACATTCTCCATTTTTTATTCTTCGTCAATTATTGATCACAATCTCAATCTCAACCTCAACCATAACTATTGGATATTAACATTCACTTTGGGCATTGCCAATTGTTGGTTGAGATTCATGATTGTCTTATCCAATGCTCACTTGTTTGATTCAATCGTAAGAAGATGTGATTTCTCAACACAATATTTAGAACTTCTTCCTCAATATTGCTCAAAGATGGGTATATTTTATCTATGAAAGGAAGAAAATATATCTCATTTGAAATATATTCATTAATTTAGAATCACTTATTGATTCATGATGTGCACTTATAACTCCATATATCCAGTGAGCACTTCTTGATTAAAAATTACGCAACTCTATATGCATCTCATCAAAATGAGAAATTCTTGATTTGAAATAATGTAACTTCAAGTGCATTCAATCAAAATGAGCACTTATTAACATTATGCACTTAAACTTTTTTTTTTTTTTTAATTTTATTTAGAAAAGCATTTCTACCTTTTACCATTGTGTTTATAATGCATGTTATTAATATATATATATATATATATATATATATATATATAGGCTCTCTCTATATACAAAATGATAAAGCTATCAAATAACTTATTTCAAAAAATTTAATTACTACAAAACACATAACACATGAATTTAACTAATTTAATTTCTATATTAGTTTCCACATAGTGGTGTTTTATTTTGCACATCTTTAATACATCAACCTAGATAGAACCATCTATAAATAGAGTTGATATAATCTTTCTTATTATGTCAAAATCATCATATCATTTGAATACCTAGATTGCTTTAATCTTATTATAAAGACATTTTAATACTATTAGAAAATATTCTAATGCATACCACATCATGGATACAAAAGCTATACAGAATTTAAATGTATGTTGTGTTAACCTTATATGATGATATTTCAATTAAACAAACATTTTTTATGCAATAAAATAATTTAAAGCATGTATCATCAAGAATCAAAACTAGAATGAGTACTAGTAAAAATAAATAAGCCTTTTATTATTCAACCAAATTTATTTGGAGGTGAGAGAGATTTAAACTCATAATCTCTCCTTCACAAACTCATATTTCATATCAATTAAGTTATGTCTTTGCTTTGTTGACAAGATACTTATGTGTAACGGCCCAGTTTTCCATTTCGGTTCTCCAGGTATGTTCGTTGTTGATTCGGTCGTTCGGTTGGGCCGTTAGGGCAGTTTGAGCCTCTAGGGGCATTTTGGTAATTTTTCCTTCAGGGGTAGATTCGTAATTAACCAGGGTTTCAAGATGGTTATGTTAATTGCTGAGTTCGAGTTTTTATTTAGGTTTCATGTCCCCAGGGCTAGCATTGCTATTTAAGAAGTTTGGAGCCTTTGTTTGATTAAATAAGAAAAAGGAAGAAAAAGGTGGCTTCGCTAAGACTCGAAGCAAGAAACGCCTGAGGACACGTGTCGCAATCCTGTTAAACCCTTCCCATTTGGCTGAGACATATAAATACCGAGCCATTTCTCCAATTTTACCTTTTTCTCATTATTCTCTATTTTCTCCCAAATCGCCAAAATCACCTTTCCTTCTTCTTCGTCGAAAAAACTCCTTCCCTTCGCCGAGTTTAAGCTCCCTAGCCAAGAGCAGCCCCTTCTTCATTGAAGCTTTGATTCGGCCATGATCCTTCTCCGTTCGCTGCTCATCGTCGCGTACAGTTCCTCGCTCGCCTAGTTCTGCATGCCCCTCGCCGAGACGTTCCGCGCCACAGCACCTACACGAGCAGCCGTTCGCCTCAGGTACGTTTCGCTCCAAACCATTTCGCTCTCCATGGGTTTTCTATGGCTTGTTGTAAGATCCGTTGACCATGTGCTGTTCGCAGTTTCTGTTCGCTGTTTGCCTTCGCACAACCCTTCGACGCTAGCTCTAGTCCTCCGTCGAGACCACACTCGTTCGCTTGTCCGAGCCGATCCATCGTGAGACGTCCACTTTTATCATCGCTCCAGCAAACCTTCGCCCCAGCAAGACGTTCGCCAGCAGCTTCGCCTTCGCCTTTGTTGAAGCCTTTTGTCGAGTCTGTCTTCTCGGTTTAGGGGTATGGCTTTCGGATCCTTGTGCCTTTGGTTACCTATTATTGCTTAGCTAATAGATGTTAATTGTGTGCTTGTTAATTTCTATGCCTAGGTTGTTACTCGTATTGGTGTTCTGTAGCTCAAGGAGGCTAGTTTTGTGTATTCTACTGCTTGCTTTCCATGTAAGGATTTCCTTGTCGGGGTTGTGTGGACCCTGCGCTTGACATTGATGGTTTTCTTGTTGTGTGTTACTATTTTCTAAGCATGCTAGCGGATAGGAGTTTGAACGTGTTTCTGTGTATTGAATCTGTTAGTATATAGGCTTGCCTGCTTACTGCTTGTGAATATACTTGTTAGTGGA
>JBBMKA010049523.1:0-19678 GCA_037833695.1 Sechiopsis laciniata
AGACCTTCGAGGATATCTGTTGGGATCAATTATTGAGCTGATCACTAGGCTGGAAGTAAGAGACTTCCGATGATTCAGAGGTTGTATTGACAACTCATTCCAGGGATTTCCTTGTTGGTAACTGTGTGCTTGTATACTTGAATGCTAGATGAGATGTTGTTTCGTACTGTACCCCGATTGGGGATTCTTACTGAGTGTCTTTGACTCACCCTTATTTTTTATGGTTTTTCCACCGGTAACTTGGGACAGCACCGAGACGGCTAGAGGAGGAGCTACATGATCATGGAAGCTACTGGCGTACTTGTTATGTCTTTTTATTTGATTATTCAGCATGTAGTTGGACACGGAGTCCATAGGAAGATTTTGCATATTGTTGCTTAAACTATTTGTGGTTTTTGAATAAATTACTAGCCAGAAATCTGTTTTGTTTTAATAAGATTATGTTTGAATGTTTAATTTTGATGAGTTTTATTTGCATAAGTTGTCCATACTAGTTTAAATGTTTTTAAATACATGCATGCTGAGTAAAAACCAGGTTTAGGACTATTTTTAGAGTCGGGTTCTTATATTATGGAAGGTGAAATGGGGAAGAAAAAGAGAGAGCAGTTTGAGGCGTGCATGAACATGGATAGTCTATTCAGAAATTCGCATGATTACTGGGAATATGGGAATGCAAGGGACGAGTTAATTTCAAAAGTTGCGGCAATACTTAGAGATTACTCTGAATGGCCTGAATTTCCAAAACAAATATTGAATTCGGAGCAAGACAAAGGCAAGCTAGGCAGCGACGATGCGACAACTTAGATGGAAGTCCTGCTCTTTTCAATATTTTTAAGATTTTATTTCCCTTCCGCATGCATTTCATAAGTAGTCGCAACTTTACTTTGATAGGAACATGCATTTCATTCTAGGATGCAATTTGTTTTATTTCCTTTTTGAATTTTTATAAAAAATTCAGCAATTTCCCTTTGAAAGTTTAACTAAGCCTGATTATCGCAAAACTAAATTTAATGAAAACCGTAATTTCAATTAGAAGAATTCTTAAGTTTCCTTAGATTCAAAACTAGCAGTAGAATAGTCCTTAACATGAACGACAGAAAGAACAAAAAGTTCACAAGGAAGTCTTAGAGCTTGAGATAGAGTAGAGCAATCATAGTAATAGCTAAGTTTGGGGGAACTAAAGCCTCACCTTTATTGAGGGCAATGAAGATTTTAAATTTGGGGGTGAGGGATGGCTGAAAAAAAAAATCAGCATATTCGGGGTAAAATAAAAGACAAAAAAGTGTGAATACGCCTTAGGATTCTTAAGTATTCTGTTGTTTATGGAAAAGTGCAAGCTTGAAATTCTTTTGCTTAGATGAATTGTTTGATGCTTAAACAAGTCATTCTAAGAACTACGGAATTATATATACGAGTGCAACCTAAGAGGAATGCGAATAGCATAGAAAAAATCCTCGAGGGATATAAGGGACTAAATAAAAGTCTTGACAGAATATGTTGGGCAAATTTAGACTAGAAGTGATTGCGATACAATAGATTAAGTAATAAGAAATACTTGCAATGAGGAACAATCTGTCAGTCATGGTAAGGAGAATTTTAATGCTTAACCTGAATCTTTAGGAAAGTTTGAAAACGGAAAAGAGAAAGAAGTTTTTCACTAAGAATATGAGATGTGGTAAGAATTGTGGATTTAAGCTTGAAGAGAAAGAAATGCTGAAGTAGTTAAAAGAGTAGCTAACTGAACAGACAAGCATTGCTTGAGGACAAGCAATGATTTAAGTTTGGGTGTTTGATAGCTCTCAAATAAAGCATATTTTAGGCTGTTTTAGTTTGCATTATTCTAGAAATAAAGGGGGAAACGAGCGCTAACAGAAGAAATGCGTTGAAAGAACAAAGAAATGAACATGCATTCATAATTCAGCATCGAAAGCGCGGTATTGCAGAAAAAAGTAAAAATATTGAATTCTTTGCGCTGAAAGTTTGTATAATGCAGGAATATGCTAAAAGGTACACTGGAGAGGTTAGCAAAATACGAATGACAACACTCACTGAGGATTCACACACTGACATGGTAGTTGCATTCGGTAAATTATGTCAACAAGGAATAAAGCAGAAATTCAAGGTGGTAATAAAAGTCGACTTAAATCAAGAAATTTCAGCAAAAATCAAGAGATCTGCATTAATGATGATTTTCTCGCTCATTCGAACTTACCGACCAAGTAATTCAACATTATAAATATATGTAAGAAGGCTTAAGTTGGGACAGCTGGTCGGATGGCTAAATATGAAACATTTTGTAGTTGCAATAAAATCGTCTGATTTAACCTCTATCTTATGTTTATTTCTATGGTTGCGCTGTAGGAGTTTTTGTTAACTGTTCATGCATAGAAGAATGCTAGGAGCGTAGGTAATTGAGTTTTACACTGCTACACGCTATTATATATATATATATATATATATATATATATATATACACGCTATTATATATATATATATATGCGTCGGTTAGCTACCCACGCATGTACCTTACGGTGAGTTCAGAAGAAGGAACTGCATGTTGACCCAGTATGCTATGTTAGGTTGTGTGAAAGTCTTTTCACCATTTAAAGTGTTAAGAATAACCTTACTAACTGCTTGCGTCGCCCTTTTATTAGTATGGAGTTCGCAGTGGAAGCTGGCTCTGCCATAAATCATTAAGTGCAGAAGTACTTATTTGTTAGGGAAGCAAATCTTTTTGACTAGCTCACGCGCGTAGTATTTTTTAGGACTGTTAGTTATCAATACTCGTTGCATCATATTTATTTTAGTCTTAGCATCATATTTATTTCTGCATTCATTTTCAAAACAAATCACAACAACTTATCCAAATCATGCTTTACTTTTCTGCATAACTCTTATCCTAATAATTTTAGCTCTAGACATCAATCTCTGTGGAATCGATAAAATTTATATATTTATTACTTACTGCAATATTCGACCACGTCTACTTGAGCGTAAGTGATTCCGAGTTACACGGAGAATAAGTTGACTTTGAATTAGTTACTAGACATTATATTAGCATTGGAATCTCACGGTCAGCAGTTGCAGTTTGAGGGAAGTAATAGCAATATCTTTCAGCACCAATATGGTCTACAAGGAGATCGCAGAACATGAGCCATACATGGAAAGCTAGGAGTCATGAACATAGGGGACCACTGTACAATCATGAGCAGTTTTCTGAGGACATAACCATAGAAGACGAAGAACAACTACAACTGAGGAAATGGATAAAGGAGAATGGTATAATACTAGAACCTTATCGGCCCAATCATGCGCACAAACAACCTCTAGATGAAAACACGGAGAAAAGTGAAGCCTATAACACCAACAAAAAAGAGACATATCTGTGGGCCGTCATACTTAATGCGGTATCCGCCGTGGGATTTTTCGATGATCTTGAACTTTCATTAGAAGATTGCCAGCTAGCCATGTTAAAATTAGAAAAAGAGGCCAAAGCTTTAAAGCACGCAGAAGAAGTAGAGAGGGAACAAAGGAGACACTTTCAGCAACAGGAGGAAGCTTGGGCAAGGGTCACTGCCCTGAAAGCTGAGATTAAGGCAAAAAAAGAGGACGGATTATAAAAGATGTGATATTAGCAGCAGAAGGAGGCCTAGGCAAAGTTTGTCGCCCTGGAAGCTGAAGCCACGGAAGAAGTTGTGAAAACAAAAGAAAAATCCAAAGTTGACACTGAGCAAAACACAAGTGATGAAAGTCATAGTGAGGATGAATATCTTAAAAAATTCAGCATAGTGAATAATGAATATGTAGAGCTAAGTATCAAGATTTCACATCAAACGATAAGAGAGACGCAAAATCAACCATTTCACAAGAAAATAATGTTAGCGCACAAAGCCACGGGTTACTAGCAATGGTACATGTAGTTTTTACGATACCAGAACTGCAAATATCGCAGGTTGATCGGTCGAAAAAGTGACACTTGGGCAATTCATTTGAACTATAAACTGATACATCAGATCCTATCAATGCTGATAAGGGTAGGACAACCGCGCGTTAAGGCGCATTATGAAGAAAGGCATGAAAAAGCTATCAAAGATGGCGTAGCTCCGAAGATATATCAATGGCCAAAGTAAGGACAACTGTACCAGACGGAATCAATACAAGGTTCTGCCCAGATCCTGTGTAACAACATTCCTAGAATGTGAAAATTCAGTATTTCTGACTTTGTGCACAATTTTACATCAATTTTTTTTAGAATAAAGAAGTATTTCCATATATGCAATTTTTCTCGTATTAGTATTATTTCCTTGCAATTTAAATTTCGTTAGTTTTAGAAAGAATCAGTTTGATTTTGGAAAATATTGTTGCAGAATTTAAATTTTCCTTTTTGTGATTATCCCTTTCCTTGCATAAGGATTTCCAAAATCTTTCAAAAGCTTATATAAACCCTGTGAGAGGAAGAATCGATCACCACATTCTCACATTACACCTTAAGAGACCAAAACTCTACTATCAATACTCGTAACCAATGGCCTCAAAGAGCATAGTAGCCACCAAAAGCAAGACATTAGAGGATGCTGACGATGGATAGGCAGTGGTTCCAAAAGCAAACCTTTATGCATCGCTGGCAAGGAAGAGATTCTGGCAGGATCGAGGATGGCCTGTAGTATATATTCCACATGCAGCACAAGTTAGGATAGGCGAGTTAGGCTGGAGCAGCCTAGCAATGCCAACCGAGGATGCAAGGCTAGATTGGGTTCGCCAGTTTTATGCAAACTTGAACAGAGAAAAGAAAATTTTCTTGCAAGTAGAAGGATATGTGATAGACGAAGTGTTCTGGCTTCCTGACAATAATGGGTCAAAGTGTCAAAAGCTTCTTAAGAAGCCAACTAAGAAGCAGTAGCAGGATTGTTGCCAAGAAGCCAACTAGGCGCCAAGTGGAAGAATCAATGGTCATTTCCAATGGACGGTGTTAAACCAGAATTGCAGGGTTGGATTATATTCATAAAAAATATAATTATCCCATCAACCAATGCTAAGATAGTCAGTAGAGAACAAATACTATTGCTTTATGTGATAATAATCGAAAAACAAATCAATCTAGGCAAGATAGTGGAAGGACAAATTCAGCGCTGGGCCACGGCTAAACACAGGAAGATGTTTTACCTACACACTATCACTAAATTTTGTTTGGAGCAAGGTGTTCAACCATAAGCAACTGACAGAATCCTAAAGATATACACTAACCTTATAGAGGAAGCTGTTAATCTGAGATGGAAAGAAGAAGCAATTCGAAGCATTTTTAGCCGAGGATAACTTTGTTAAGCAATTTGAGACGTTGTTCACCAAATCGCAAGACTTTTGAGAATACGCAAATAAGAGAGATGAGATAATATTAAAAGCAGTCGTAGCACTAACAAAATACTTCGAATGGCCTAAATTTCCAAAACACATACTCAAATTGGAGCAAGGCAATCGCAGTGGAAATGCAGAAACTTAGATGGAAGTCTCGCTCTCTTATTTTCTTTTAGCGCATTTATTTCTTTTCTCATGTATTTCATTAGTAGTCCAAATTTTAATTTGATAGGAACATTCATTTAGGTTGCAAATTTGTTCTATTTCCCTTATGATTATCTAATAAATTAGCAATTTCCCTTTGAAAGCTTAAGATAGCATTATTATTACAAACTAAGTTTAGTAGGAAATGCACTTTCAATTAAAGGAATTCTTAAGTTCCCCATGGTCCAAACCTAGCATTAGAATAATCCTTATCATGAAAGACAGAAAGAACAAAAAATTTGCAAGGAAGTCTTAGAGCTTGAGATAGAGTACTGCAATCACAGTAATGGCTAAGTTTGGGGGAACTAAGCCTCACCTTCATTGGGACAATGAAGACTTTAAGTTTAGTGGTGAGAGCAGCCCGAGGAGTGAATGCTAAACAGAAAGAGTGATCGAAAGCAACATTTTGAAAAAAAATTATAAAATAAAGATCACCATATTTTGGGCAAAATAAAAGATAAAAGAAGCGCAAATAAGCCTTAGAACTCCTTAAGTATTCTACTGTCTATGGAAAGCGCTAGCTTAAATTCTGCTACTTAGGTGAATTGTTTTATGCTCAAACAAGACATCTTAAGGACTATGGAATTATAGATATGAGTGCAACCCAAGAGGAATGCGAAAAGTATAGCAGAAATCATCGAAGGATATAAGGGCCTAGAAAGTCTTGACAGAATATGTTGGTCAAACTTAGAATAGAAGTGATTGCATACAATAGATTGAGTAATGAGTAATAATTACGGCGAGGAACAATCTGTCGATCATGGTAAGGAAGATTATAAGACAAAACCTAAATCTTTGGAAAAGTTTGAAAACTGAAAATAGAAGGAAGTTTTATGCTAAGAAAATGATATGCGATAAGAACTGCTGGTTTTATGCTCGAAAAGAGGAAAAGCTGATATACTTATTAGAATAAGCTAACTAGCAGTTATGCATTACTTGGGACAAGCAATGATTTAAGTTTAGGGGTTTGATAACTCTCAAATAGAGCATATTTTAGGCTGCAATAGTTTGCATTATTCTTAGGATTAAGGGGAAAAAATGAGCGTTAGTAGGAATTTACGAATATAAACCATGGAAATCACATGCATTCATAAAGTAGCATCATAAGCGCAGTTCACGGATTACGTATGAATATTATATGATTTTGCGCTAAAAAGGTTATTTAATGCAAGGAATGCTGAACACCTATGCTGGGGGGACGAAGCAATGCGAACAGTGACAAACACAGAAGACTCACGCGGCGGTCATGTTCGAAGAATCACACCAACGAGGGAATAATAAAGAATCAATCAAGCAATTAAATTGTTGTCAATCAAATAAATTCCAGCGAAAATCAAGAGATCCTGCATTAATGAGGATTTTCCAGCTCACCTAGACTTGCTGACCAAGTAAATCAACTCTATAAATCGCAAGAAGGAAGTCGAGGTTAAGTGAGATGGTTGGATGGCCAGAAGCCAATCTATATGAGAAGTAACTAGTGGTGTACGTAGAGTTGATGACAAGGGGACTGTACACTTCACAACTGCATCAATTCCATTTTTATCATTTTTCTTAGGAGTAGTTGTAGCTTCGAACATTTAATAGTCGTAATAAAATCATCTAATTTAAACTTCTTACTGGTGTTTATTGCTATGCTGCATTATAGGAGTTTTGAATGAATAGCCCCGAGTAGAAGCATGTTAGAAGCATAGGTTAGAGAGTTTTACACTACTGCATTTACTATTTTATACATATGCGTCGATTAACTACCTACTATAACTTGCAGTGAGTTCAGAAGAAGGAACTGCATGATGACTCAGTATGTTACAATAGGTTGAAGACAAGTCTTTGCATCATTTAGGGAGTTAGAAATAACCTCACTATTGCTCGCGTCACCCCGAGTTAGTATGGAGACTGCAACGAAAGCTGGTTCTGTCGTAAATCATTTAGTACAGATGTACTTTTTGGTAGAGGGAAGCGAGGAACTCAATAACTAGTTCTGTGCTCTTAACATTTTCTACAATTGTCTATTTGTCACTACTCATTGCATTCATATTTATTACTATTAGCATTTGCATTATTTTATTATTAGCATCAAGAACAAAAGCAAACAACCATCTTCAGCCCATTCATTTACTTTTCAGCATAACTCTTGCCTTATCAATATTAATTCTAAACATCAATCTCTGTGGGATCCATAAAATACATACTTAGTACTTGCTGCATTTCGACTATGTATACTTGCACGTAAGTGATTTTGAGGCATACTTAGCGATAAGTTTAACTCCGAATTAGTTACTGTACAATTATATTAGCACCTAGAACGCTCCAGTCACCGACACTTAGCTGTAGTTTTCTTTTTTGGACTTAGCTATGCCGAAGAGTTTTTGCCCAGAGCTTTGTTCTGTTAGTTGTATTTCCTTGTAATCAGTTATTTTTATTCTATAGCTTGCCAGAACTTCTCAGGGTTGCAGCTTGCAATTTCGACCAAGGCCTTTTTTAACTCTTCTTTTTTTACTTGCTTTTCTTAGTGAACTTTTAGGTGTTTTTAGCAAATTAATGAAAATGGACGTTGTTTCAATTGTTGTTTTATGTTCTATTTACATTACGAGTAGCTAAACTTATCGTCTGAAGGGAATTAGGTAAGTAGGGTAGTTCGATGTAGCGAAGAGGTAGTGAGTTGTTGAACTGTAAATGCATGTTGTGATTAACTTAAAATACATTTTGTCTAGCTAACTGTTTGTATTAACTTTTTTTCGCTTTTGAGAGAAAAGAAATAGAGCGAACTTGCATGGCATAACACACTAGGTTTGTTAGTCTTACTTGCAATTTAAAGAACTCTTAGAGATAAGGTTTTTACTAATGTTGTTGGCTATGTTGTAATTTAGATGCTAGAGCTCGAGAGTGCCTGTTTTAGAGAAAATCAGTTGTTCACAGTGTCACCGTTATACCTTATCGTTGCAGCATAATACCCAAAAGTCCTAGCCTCCTTCTGATACCCCTTTAATCGGATTAAGTTTATTTTTTAAACTCATTGCATTATTACAATTCCATCTCGTTAATCATATTGTTATTTCGCTTCAACAATTATTTTTCTATAAACGTAGTTATAGGTCCATTTATTTTTTATCCCACCAACTCGACTCTTACTTTAACTCAGAATTGAAAAGAAAAAATTCTTGTAGAGATGACCTATACTTTAATTAAAACTTACTACAACAAAGGCTGTGTATACTT
This sequence comes from Sechiopsis laciniata, assembly GCA_037833695.1. Taxonomy (NCBI): domain Eukaryota; kingdom Viridiplantae; phylum Streptophyta; class Magnoliopsida; order Cucurbitales; family Cucurbitaceae; genus Sechiopsis; species Sechiopsis laciniata. The sequence goes on from JBBMKA010049523.1 coordinate 8,773, forward strand.
GCGAAATCTAGGGTCTAGGCATGCATAGTTAATTTCACTTTGATCATATTTCGCTACAGGAATTTTAGAGCAAACACTGTGTGATCTCCAACCGCTCAATAAGTTTTTGTGCGATTGTCGTGGAAGCAAGGGATCTGGCAAAGGCTATGATGCCTTTCGTTGCAGAGGTTCTGGGTGTTGGCAAAGTCGGCAGCATTGGCAGATAAAGCACAGTTGGCATCTAGTCAACTTGATGTTGATGCCATAGCACTGGTAACAGCAAGCCAGGAGAAGCAAGAGAAGGCCGAGCAATCTGACGATACTCCAGCAGATTAAGCAGGAAACCTAGTAAATCAAACTGAGACTAACGTTGGAGTGAGCTCGAAAGCTAACACAGAAGAGATTGCGCCAGAGGATAAGGAATCTCTTACTAACGACAATGCCAAAGTGAACACCATGGGCGAAGGAACTGGCAATGTGCAAGAGGAAGACAATGACATAGATGTCATGGCCAAAGGCTTAAAATTTTTCCTAAAAGAGGACCAAGCAGAAGGTATGGGCGAAGAGCCTAAAGAAATAGGTGAGCTTGAAAGTAAAGCCGAGAAAGAAATTTCAGCTAGGAAGGAAAAGGTTGCGATAGCAAAGAAGCCTGTTGCCAAAAAAAAAGATAAATCCAAAGGATCTAGTGAGAATGGTTCATTGACGCCAAAGAAGGCGAACAAAGGGAAGAACGTGTTGAAGATCAATGAGGCGGAAGAACGCACATTGGAAGAAAGGCAAGAGAAAATTTTCTAGAACAAAATCAATAATGAGAAGAAGCCATGTAACGACCCAACTTCTTAGAATACTCTAATGGGGTGTTACGGGTGCATGCATATTAAAATCCTCAAAAATTAATTTAATGACCACATGCATTTTCCAACAAAACCTCATAAAACATGAAAACAGTACTGATAGTTTGAAAAACATACAAAATATGGTTCGGGATCTCGATAGTTCAAAACAAATACAATCCAACAGAGTTTAAAACGTAAAACATAAGGTTTGACATAAGTAAAACAATGCAGAAGAGAAAATGTCGACACCGTGTCCATGATCGATCCTGCTTCCAACCTAGCCACCTTGGGATGGATCAGTACCTAAAAATGTAAGGAGTGAGTATATCGAAATATACTCAGTAAGGAGCTCCACCATGGGATTAAGCATGCAAACAAAAACAAGTTAGAAAATACGACAACTAAAGATAAGTGCCTTACACAAGCATGCCCGGCCCCCAAATCGGTCACGAGCAAAAGATGTCAAACAATGGCGTGCAAGCCTTGTACAAGATATGGCTAAATGTCGAGCAATCATTTGACCACTGTCAGGGCAGGACCACGAGTGAGGAGAACACACAAGTTTCCTAAACCTTGGGTCAGAACACACCCCATATCGTGTTCAAAGAAACAAACACAATTGTCTCGAGGTATCCTGACCTATGCTAGGGACCCACCACACTTCTACTGTGCAACTCTAATAGCGTATCAATAGAGACATACCCGAATGCCCCTAGGGTAGCCTGACCTATCAGGGACCCACCATGCTTCTGCTGCACACTTCCAATAACATATTTGCAGGGCATACACAAATGCCAATAAAGTCACCCGACCTTGTCGGGGAAGACCACGAGTAAAGGAAACACACAAGATCCCTAAACCTTGGGTCAAGACAACAACACACGAGTCGTGTCAGCAAGAGCATACACAATGCCAATAAAATCACCTGACCCTGTCAAGGAGAGCCACGAGTGAGGAAAACTGCAGGGGGGTCCTAAACCTCGGGCTCGAGGCGCCATCTGCTAAGCCCAACATGCGGGAGGACCGACCTGCCTGCGGACAACATTCCTACAAAAATGGATGCAGGCTCATCGATAGGCATTCCTCCGTACCTTCATCTGTCCCAGTGGCCTCTTCTAGCAGTCTCGAGGTCAAGCAAGGCATGACCAGCTCCCCTTAGAATGTATTGGGCGGGTAAACAGGTGGAACCATGCACACAGTATATGAGGTGAGGTTCCACGAGTACAAACAGAGAGATAAAACTAGAACTAGAGTCACACAAGATCTAGCCTACCCTAGGCAAGCGTACCCGGTCCACCCGAGGGTTGGTGCAGCCTGCAACGTGTGCTCAACAACCAGAGAACCCATTGTTCCGCACACAAGGTGACACGTGGATGAGATCTGACCCCTTGGTCGGATGTATGAGTCAACCCGTAGGTTAGTGCAGCTCATCCACGTGTCTCGAAGCAAAGAAGATCCATATCCTCGCTCGGTTCCTAAGGGGCACTAGTGAGTCACAGCAACAATGCGATATTGATCACGCAAACACGAGTTGTAAAAAAAAAAATATGTGAGCTGGCTGCTCCTCTAAGTGGTAATGCGATAACCAGCCTAGTTATTCTATCGCTGAACACAACATAAACGAATAACCCTAAGGTAACAAATCAGAGAAACCAAGCATATAATCATTGCAACACGTATACAGTCAAACATGGATGGAACCGACAACATAGAACATGCATAAACTCAAGGCAATCGAGTCCAAACGAAAGGTTAAACAGATAAGCAGATCATCCCGTATATGAACAAGAGATACAAATCAACAAATGATGATACAATCATAAGAACACAACAAACAGGGACTTAACAGTTACGAGCTACACATGATTCCATGCTACCACGAGTAATAATCAATTCAAACAGTTGGTCACAACACCAACAGAAGTAGGAAACGAGCCATCCAACATTCAATTCTCGTAAATCCTAACATGCCACAATTCATATGCTTTAAGCCACAAACTCGGTTCATAATGAAACTCCTTACCTTCTAGAAGACTTGACCGAAACACTACGAGAACCCACGAGCTAAACAACGAGTCAAAACGATGAAACCCGAGAGCACCTAAACACAAAACAATGTCGAGCATTCGTTAGGGACAAGCTAAACAGGACACAAAAGAGGTTAGAATCATGGGGTCGAGGGGAAGTTACTATTCCGAAACACCTCGCTAGAGCACAACGGGGCGTGGTGGCCAGCGGCGGTGCGTCATCACGGAACAAAGCAGGTCTTACCACTTTGGAAAGGTCTCGGTGTCAGGATCACGAAACAGGTCCCAGATTTGTGAAAAGACTCCTCTAGCTCTCAGAATCTACGAAGAAAGATTAGATCTCAAAGAGTTTTTCAACTTAACTCGTCGAAAAACTACATTCACAGCTGGAAACAAGCTTTTTAAAGGAGGAAACGACTTACCCAACAAGATTCAAAGGAGAAACCAATGAGAACAAGAAAGAACTCGCTTCAAAATACTTGTCGGAGTTCTAGCTTGTTGCCGAGGACGAAGCTGCTCGTGGAGGAAAACCCAGGCCAGAAACGCCTTCAAGAGCTCATCGAAGATGCTGCAGGTGGAGATGGCTATGCCGCTCGATACTGGCCAGAGAAGCTTGTTAATAGATGCTACAAGTGGTGGCATTGAACGTTGCTTGGTCAAAACTGATGTGGGAGAAGCGACTGGGAGAATTCGTGTGAAGGTGCAATAGTGAGTCTACGAGCGACACGTGGCGCACGATCTGGGGGGAGGGCTACAGAAAGGAATGACTGAGATGAGGGGATGGCCCTTGGTTGGATGTGCGACACGTGTGAAGAAAGGGGGCTGAGATTGGAGAGGGCTGCTGTGCTTGATTTTAAAAGAGGGTGATTCAAACTTTCCCTTTTTATAATAAAATTCCTTTTCCATTTTACAACCCAACCCTAAACCTTAAAGTAATTTCAATATTAACCCAACATAACTAAATTGCATTTTAATTTTAAATGGTTGTGCTGGCATATATTATAACTTGAAATAATAATAAGTTTTAGCACTCTATAATAAATTAGAAAAATAAGAAAGGGTTTAAATAGAATTTAACCATAAATAGCAACAATAGTAACGATAATATATATAAAGATATATTTCTTTTAAGCCCTTTGGTTGATTAATTAGTTAAATCACTTAAAAAAATATTATAAGGAAAATTAGGGGTGTTACAAAATAGTAACTTTTCAATAAAATACATAAATATTTTAATTAAAACTAGGGTGTTACAATCTTCCCCTCTTAAAGAGACTTTCGTCCCGAACGTCACTTTAATACAAAACACCCTAGAGAACGAGATTGCACATTGTCTCCTTCTTTTCGATCTCCAAGTGGTCTAATACACCCTATGGTGCCACCACAAAACTTTCTTTAAAACACCCTTTGTTGTTCAAAAGCTTTCTAACCTAAAATAAAAATTTTGAACATGGTTTAAAACTCATCTTGTTGCTTAGGTCCACATGATTGCTAATCATTAATCACTGGTTAAAAAGTTTGTTTCTACTATTGAAATTATCTGGTAAAACTTTTCAACCAAAACACTTACAATTCTAATTGTTCAAAACATTTCAACCAATTAGAACTTTGCACCACTTTAAAACTCATTTAGTAAACTGGATCGTCACGGTTAATAATAATACAGTGGTTTATAACACTAAATTCTAATTATCAAAACATTAGGTCTCATGGTTCAAGTTGAAACATTAAAACACCATGGCCATTATTTTTGGTTTCAAAACAGTGTTTTCTCATTAATACTTTGGTTGGTTTGGTTCAAGCCAAAAGCTTCCAAGAGTTGGGATAAACAGGGTTTTAGTGCCCAAGGAACTTTTGGGAGGACTCAGGTCTTGAAGCTTTAACACTAACAAAGAGCTTAAAACAACAGATCCAACTCGCACTTAGTTGCGACACCGAAAATGAACAAAAGCCTGACCCTGTTGGGTCCACCACACTAAAGAGAGAGAGAGAGACACGTACTCAAGCTCCCGAAACCTCCTGCGCATTCCCCAAAACACACTTACCACTTTGCAAATTTCCTTCGAAATACGCAACAACAAACTTCTCCTTGCAAGCCACACTTTCAAATTCAACTTTAGTCAAACACCACAACGCAACCTGATGAGGCAAGAGTCCAAACCTAGCAGCAGCATGGCAAGCTAACTTAGCTCACGAAACAAACGAGGGCGGTCCCCTGACCTACGCTCTCTAAACCCGAAGCTTGGCAAAGAAGAAGGACTGAGATTGGCCTTCTTCGAAAGGAAGTCATTGACTGCGTGGTTATGAACAAACCACACCGTGCCACACACTGCACGAAACTTGAACAAGGGTAAGGCTAACCGAACAAACACTGATGGTTGGCTGATACACGTATCCGACCAATCCAACTCCCAAAACAACAAGCAACAATACAACTATAATGGAGTCAAGAGTGCAAAGCAGTCAGAAGGAATAAATAGGTCAATACAATCATAATGAACAGGCAGAACAATAGAATCCTGATACAATACTAGAGCCCCAACACACATGGCGAAAAAAAGAGCCACAAAATCATTATGCAACAATTACAACAATGAAACCGTGATGAGAACGAACGCAGCAATGAAACCATGATGAACAGGAAAAGCGATATAACCTTGATGAAACACAAATATAGTAATACTAACATGATAAACAGATAACACAATACGATCGTGATGAGAACGACTACCACATTACAACCATAATGAACATACAAGATTGAGTGATACGATCATGCAGGATGAACAAAGTTATATGATCATGATGAAACAAAAATAAGTAGTACAATCACCATGCAATAGGTAGAGCGATACAATTCTGAAGAAACAGATAAAGTATTACGATCATTTACCAAGCATAAGAATGTGAGAAAATTCAAACAAGAAACACATCAAACAACATGGATAATGGATCAACGACCAACATAGGAATGCATACAAACGAAGGAAAAATCACAAACACATTTAATAACATGGATCAGAGATCAATGTCACACATAACAAGGCAAGGAACGCAAGGTCGAACAAAAAATGAATTAATGGTACGAAGAGAGCAAGGAGTTTATGAACACGACAACAGACCCATCAATCTAAGGGGTAGGCTCCACTGAAGTGACTAGCACGGCTGACGATACGCGTAAAGGCTCCCTAGTGGAAAATGACAACATGCAATGTACTGTAAAGTGGCCCTCCTGGCCACACCGGTAACACACCTTAGCCCTTGGCGGACATGGTCCCTGGTTAACTCTCAAACACCTACGACACTCTAATGCATCCTCTGGTGAACCCTAATGATAGCCTCGATGAGACCTCTACATCCCCTGCTGCCCGGGACCTCTTCTCCTAAAATGCATCTTCGACTGGCCAGGATCTCTCTAGCAGGACTAGTTTCTTGCACGACCAGGATTCCTTGACCAAAGTGGTCTCTTGGATGGGGAACCCTGGGGTAAGACTCAGACTTCTATCTGTGCCCGGCTGCACTACCTGGACTCCCAAAGGCCCCGAACTCACTAGCAGTCTGCGTGGTCACATGGTACGTAAATTGGACAGTAGAAGTGCAAGCAACGCAAAGCTGAGTGTACACTCCCGACTGACCCTTTGCTAAGCTCAGATTTGATGCAGAAAGCGACTAGCCTATGATCTCCTATGTGTAAGTGGTGACGGTGTGGAACTCCTGCCTCTGGGCGACGAAGGGAGACCTTGTCTCTGGCGCAGTAGCTGAGGCGAAGCGGGCCTCTACAAACTCTCCCCTAAACTGGTCTTACCGGACCAAAGTACCTCCACTAGGTAACTCTCTCTCAAAAGACATAACGAAAAGGAGATCACGAATCTGAAAACGAACACACAGGAAACCCAATCAGGACCTACAAGCAGGCAATACAAAAGATAACCAAAAACACTTTTTCAGCTAAAACATGCTTCTTACTTTACCTTTCTTCACATACCTGGTGACTGCTGGTCTACTGATGATCATGGACACATGGTTTACATCGTAACCCAGTCTACAGAATCTATGACTCTGAGCTTTGATACCAACTTGTAACGACCCAACTTCCTAGAATACTATAATGGGGTGTTACGGGTGCATGCATATTAAAATCCTCAAAAATCAATTTAATAACCCCATGCATTTTCCAACAAAACCTCGTAAAACATGAAAATGGTACTGATAGTTCAAAAAAACATACAAAACATGGTTTGGGATCCTGATAGTACAAAACAAATACAATCTAACAGAGTTTAAATTGTAAAACATAAGGTTTGACACAAGTAAAACAATGCGGAAAAGAAAGTGTCGACACCGTGTCCATGATCGATCCAGCTCTCAGCCTAGCCACCTCGAGATGGATCAGTACCTAAAAATGTAAGGGGTGAATATATCAAAATATACTCAACAAGGAGCCTCACCATGGGGTTAAGCATACAAATAGAAACAAGTTAGAAAATACGACAACTAAAGCTAAGTGCCTTGCACAAGCATGCCCGACCCCCAAGTCGGTCACGAGAAAACATGTTCCCTAAGAGTCGGATCAGAACATGCCCCATACCGAGTTCGAAGAGACAAACACAATTGTCTCGGGGTAGCCTGAACTATGCCAGGGAGTCACCACGCTTCCGCTAAGCAACTCTAATAGCGTATTAATAGAGACATACCCGAATGCCCCGAGGGTAGCTTGACTTATCAGGGACCCATCACGCTTCTGCTGCCCAACTCCAATAGCATATCTGCAGGGCATACACAAATGTCAATAAAGTCACCCGACCTTGTCGAAGAGGATCACGAGTGAGGGAAACAAACATGATCCCTAAACCTCAGGTCAAGACAACGACACACAAGTCGTGTCAGTAAGGGCATACACAATGCCAATAAAATCACCTGACCCTCTCAGGAAGAGCCACGACTGAGGGAAACTATAGGGTCACTAAATCTCGAGCTCGGGGCACCATCTGCTAACCCCAGCATGCGGAAGGACCGACCTGCCTACAGACAACAACCCCACAAAAATGCATGCACACTCACCAACAGGCATTCCTCCGTGCCTTCATCTTTTCTAGTGGCCTCTTCTAGTAGTCTCGGGGTCAAGTAAGGCATGACCGTCTCCCCTTCCAACGTACTAGGCTGGTAAACCAGTGGAACCATGCAAACAGCATATGAGGTTTCATGAACACAAATAGAGAGATAAAACTAGCACTAAAGTCACACGAGATATAGCCTAGCCTAGGCCCACCCGAGGGTTGGTGCGGCCTACAACGTGTACTCAACAACCAAGGAACCCGTTGTTCTATACACAAGGTGACACGTGGATGAAATCCAACCCCTTGGTCGTATGTAAGAGTCAACTCGTAGGTTAGTGAAGTTCATCCACGTATCTCGAAGCAAAGAGGAATCATATCCTCGCTCAGTTTGTAAAGGGCACTAGCGAGTCACAGCAATAATGCAATATTGATCACGCAAACAGGAGTCCTAAAAAAAATAGGTGAGCTAGCTACTCCTCTAGGTGGTCAATGCAATAACCAGCGTAGTTATTCTAATGCTACATAACATAAACGAATAACCTTTAGGTAACAAATCATAGAAACCGAGCATATAATCATGACAGTACGTATTCAGTCAAACATGGATGGAACCGACAACATAGAACATGCATAAACTCAAGGCGATCTGGTCTAAACGAAAGGTTAAATAGATAAGCAGATCTTCCCGTATACAAGCAAGAGATACAAATCGAGAAATAATGATACGATCACAAGAACACAACAAACAGGGACTTAACAGTTACGAGCTACACACAATTCCATGCTATCACGAGTAATAATCAATTCAAACAGTGGATCACAACACCAACACGAGCAGGAAACGAGCCATTCAACATTTAATTCTCGTAAATCCTAACTCGGTTCATAATGAAACTCCTTACCATCTAGAAGACTTGACCGAAACACCATGAGAACCCATGAGCTAAACAACGAGTTGAAACAATGAAACCTGAGAGCACCTAAACATAAAACAACGTCGAGCGTTAGTTACGGATAAGCTAAAAAGGCCACAAAGAGGGTTAGAATCATGGGGACGAGAGGAAGTTACTTTTCAAAAATACCTCACTGGAGCACGGCGGTGGCCGATAGTGGCGCATCGTCATGGAACAGAGTGAGCCATACCTCGTTGGAAAGGTCTTGGTCTCACGATCACGGAACAGGTCTTGAATTTACGAACAGACTCCTCTAACTCAAGGAAACTACGAAGAAAGATTAGATCTCAAAGGGGTTTCAACTTAACTCGCAAGAAAACTCCATCAATGGCTGGAAACAAGCTTTTTAAGGGAGGAAACAACTTACCCAACGAGATTCTGAGGAGAAACTAACGAGAACAAGAAAGAACTCGCTTTAAAACACTCACCGGAGTTCCAGCTTGTTGCCGAGGACGAAGCTGCTCGTGGAGGAAAACCCACGCTAGAAATACCCTCGGGAGCTCATCGAAGATGCTGTAGGTGGAGATGGCTACACCGCTCGATGCTGGCCAGAGAAGCTTGTTGACAGATGCTGCAGTGGTGGCGTCGAACGCTGCTTGGTCGAAACTGATGTAACGGCCCAGTTTTCTATTCCAGTTCTCCAGGTATGTTCGGTTTCTTTTTCTGCAGTTTGGTTGGGCCGTTAGGGCAGCTTGGACCTCTGGGGCATTTTGGTAATTTTCCTTCCAGGGGTAGTCTCGTAATTTGCCAGGGTTCCAGGGTTGATCTAGTATTTCTCTGAGTTGGGTTTTTGTTCGATTTCAGGTTTCTGAAGTTAGCTTGGTCTTTTTGGAAGGTTTGGAGCTTCGGTTTATTTATTTAGAAAATAGAAGAAAAATGTGCATTCGCCAGGACTCGAAGCCAGGACCTAGAGGGGACACGTGTCACAATCCCCTTTCTCCCTTGCTTTTGTCGAGACCTAGCCTTCTTGTAGCCGCTTACTCCTTCTCATTCCTCACTTGCATTTTTCTTCTCCCAAATCCGTAAAGTTCTTCCTCTCTTTTTTCTCCAATCCGAGAACCCTTCTTCTTCGCCCAAGCTTCCAACCGCAACACCCTCTTTGCCGAGCAGCCTCACAGCCGAGACACCCCTTCACCCAGCCTCACCGCCGAGCTCGTCCTGCCGCGTTGACAGCCCCCTTCGCGATCGCACGCTCAGCCCAGCGCGTAGCCCTCGCCGTGTCCAACGCTCGCCCGAGCGAGATCCCACCCGCTAACATCGAGATCTCTAGTCAGTAGGTCGCTCGCCTCAGCTCACAGCCCCCACGCGCCTCACCAATCCTGTGTAGCCATCGCCTTCACCTCGTGCGGGCGCACCCTTACGGATCGCACGTCCTTTGCCCAGCTCGCCCTCCGCGCACGCCAGCACTGGTCGTTAGCTCAGTCGTCGCATGCCCCTCGCGCGCCTTCGCCAGATCTGCCCAGCTCGCCCACGCGTCGCCCGTGCCTTCGCCCTTCCGAGCGCCAGCTCCTTACCGAGGTTGCATGCGCGCCAGGTCGCTCGCCCTGCTGCTGCTCTGCCAAGCTCATCTGCACGCTTCTAGCCGCACGACTGCGCACCGAGCTTCGCCAGCAGCACCTCGTCGTGTCTCCCAGCTGCTGCCGCATCCAGCCGCACACTTGTCGAGAGTTAGCCTGCCGAGAGATTTCTGCCAAGCCTTAGGGTTTCAGTTAGGGTAAATTCTCTCTCTCGAGCTTGTTGGTCGTTTAGTTTCAAACAGCTGTCTGGTTAGGTTCTTATTTAGTATTTGTATTTTATTGCTAGGTTGTTGTCTACAGCTCAAGGAGAAAATTTTATCTATTGATTTTATCTGCTTGTTACCCAAGTAAGGATTTCCCTCCCAGGGTTGTGTGGACCCTTGCGGGACTTCTATGATTGCTTTCTTGTATGCCTGTTTCTGTTGCTTGCATGTTAGTGGATAGGAATTCCTTGGCTTACCTGTTCTGCTAGCATGCTTGTTGTTATGTTCACATGTTAGTGCCATGCTAGGTTTGTCCTTCCAGCATGATTGATTT